>LOJH01048781.1:0-12056 GCA_001685095.1 Ellobius talpinus
ATAATTGTCTTTCTATGTCTGGGTTACCTCACTCAAAATAATGTTTTCTAGCTCAAGAAGTAATTCTTGTAATTTTTTTAAATCACTTCAAGGTTCCTGTAAAAAAGAAGTCTTTAGGCTAGGAGGGAAGCAGCTAGGAGGGATTAGTAGTAGGGAATTACAATAGAAGAAAAACAATAAAGAGACTGATTCAGAAAAGCAGAGTGAGAGTGAGTTCATTCACCCTAAGAAAAAAGTCCCTTTCGCTTGCTGTAGCGTCCAATCTGAACCCTAAAGAGGGTCTTGGGGCTGGACCCCAAAGGCTCTCCTTATGGGTTCATCATAAAAACCAATTCCTATTTTACCATTTTATAACCATTTCCATTTATGATTTTGCTTCCTCTTGTTCTAATTACATCTAGCAAATGAGTCACAGCTTTCAGACACTAGGACAGACACTGCCATGTTCTGTCCTGAATATACTGCGAAACCAACACATGATGGCTGTGTGGGTAAGGACAAGATTGCAAGGCGTGTATGTTCAGTGAAAGGAGGCAGGAGAAAGTTAATATTCCCCGACAGCAGCAGCACAGGCAAAACCCATCTCTCTCCACACTGAGGGGAGGAACCAAGGAGAAATATGGGGTGTAGCTACCCTAAGTCAGAAGAGGCCTGTTATATTCCAGATATTTATTGTTGTGACACACAGCATCTTTACTACCTGCCTCTTCCGACTTCTTCGACTTTGCCAGGAATCTTCTGTCTCATGAGCTCAGTATTAAATATGCTCTCCTACCAGAACACAGAAGCCAGACACTGAAGCAGACTTGAAAAGAAACAGGTTAGGTTCAACAGCTTCAGTTTTTGACTCTTGCTGCAGTCCTGAGTGGGCTTGACTACACTTCACTCCTGTCCTTTGAGAGCCAGTGACCTCCTTGGGATTAGCTTCTCTCCTCTATTACCATACATACCCTGGCTGGTTATCCTTCTTCTTAAGCAATTAGCTGACTGAGTGCTGTGACCTTTACTTCATGTGGGATGCCTACCATCCACAGTCATTCCTTTTGGATGGCTGAATGCATGCCCTTCAGATCAATCTATTCAGTTCTGCATGTGGCCCCAGAACTATGAGGACTAGAGCAGAGTCTAAGTCCACAGACATGGACTCTCAATGTCCATTTCTTACTGGAAAGGAAAGCCCATTTCCTACAGGAATCCAAGGAAGGGGCTGTGATGGTGACACTCAGAAGGTGAGGCAGAAGGGCGGTAAATTCAAGGCCAGTCTGGGATACCCAGTCTCCGGGAGGAATAGACAAAGGAAAGAGATAAAGCGATTTAGGGGTAGAAGAACAGCTAGGAGGACTCCTGGAACGTGGAGACCTGAAACTGATTTATATTATGTATAGAAATAAATCAACAGGGAATATTAAAATTAAAGGCCTCCGGTTACAAAACAAAAACCAGGGCTGACTCAGTGGGTAAAGGTGCTTGCTTCCAGCTCTGGTGGCCTAAGTTTGATACCTGAGCTCCAAACGATAGAAGGAGAGAACAGACCTCTGCAAGTTGTCTTCAGATCTCCACAAGAGCAAGGCATGTATTGTCATTCCTCCCCAACAACATAAATAATTCATTTTATATGATTTTTTTTAAAAGAAACTAGATAAGCTGTATCTTTAATCCCAGCACTTAGGAAACAGAGGCAGGTAGATGTCTTTCAGGCCAACCAGGGCCTCACAGTGAAACCTTGTCTCAAAAAACAAAAAACATGGGCTGGAGTGGTGGCTCAGTGGTTAAGAGCAGTGTCTTTTCTTCCAGAGACTTGGGTTCAATTCCCAAAACCCAAATGGCAGCTCACACCTGTCTGTGACTCCAGTTCCAGGGGATCTGACACCCTTATACATACATACATGCAGGCAAAACATCAATGTACATAAAATAAAAACAAATTATATTAAAAAACAAACAACAAAAACCAAAATAAACCAAACAAATATGCATGCAGGCAAATACTCATAAACATAAAAATAAATCAATCTTTAAAGCACACAGACACCAACCAACCAACCAACCAACAAACTGGTTAAAGATGACCTTAGTATCTTGTTATATCAAGTGACTAACACTCTCCTGGACACACGTGAGGCAGAAGCAATATAATTTTAAGATGCTTAAAAAATGCCCTCTCCAAGCACAACTACAATGTCGACAACACTCTGGAGGCCAACAGTAGGATCACCAGTCCATGGCTAGCCTGGGACACAAGCAGACACAAAGGAGGAAGAGGAGGAGGAAGTAGTAGTAGTAGTAGTAGTTGGTAATAGTAGAGAGCTTTTGGCAGGACCCAGGCACTAAGAATGTGCAACAGAGAATGAAATAAAGGCATATGGATTCTCTCCTAGGAGGATGTTATTGCTGTTAAGACAAGTGATATAAATAGAAGGGCAGAAACAAGGGTGTGTGTGTGTTGTCAGAGAGCTCATAAAAGAGATTAAGGGGGAATGGTGGAGAGATGGCTCATTGGTCAAGAGTACTGGCAACTCAGGGCTGGGTGGTGGCGCACACCTTTAATCCCTGCACACTCGGGAGGCAGAGGCAGGCAGATCTCTGTGAGTTCAAGGCCAGCCTGGTCTGTAAGAGCTAGTTCCAGGACAGGCTCCAGCTACAGAGAAATCCTGTCTCAACAAAACAATAACAAAAAAAAAAGAGAGAGAGAGAGTACTGGCAACTCTAACAGAGGACCCAGGTTCAATTCCCAGCATCTACACAGTAGTTTACAACCATCTGTACTACAGCTCCAGGGCATCCAGCTCCCTCTCTGGCCTCTGCTGGCAGCAGGCACACACATGTTGAACAGACATACATGCAGGAAAAACATCCATAGACAATAAATAATAAAGTCAAACAACCCTGCCCCCAGCCCAGAGAGATAAGAGATTACGGTAGTGTGTTTAAGAGTACCAGAGCTAGGTGCTGTGGTGAAGAAGCACTCCAGAGGCGGAGGCAGGAGATCAGTTAAGAACTACGTAAGAAGTCTGAGCTCAGTCTGAGCTATGAGACCATGTTTCCAAAAACAGTATCAATTAGGAACTGACTTGTCATCACTTTCTATTTTGAGGAGCTGGGCATCACCCCACAGGGAAACCTGCTAAAGATCACAACAATCCCACTCTGCAGCTGCAAGAACGGTGGTTTAGTTTAAACTTCACAGCCTGTCACAAGTTCCCAAGGACCTCAAACAGATCTGGTAGACTCAAGCTGAAGTCTAAAGAACTAGGGAGGCCCCAGGTCAGGGAGATGGAAAGACTATACAAATCAGTGACTTTCACACTACTTGGCTAATTCTTCTAACCTTTTTCCTTACCTACAAAATGAGAATAATCCTTCTCTGTGATGATGCCACTGAGGGAAGATTACACCAGAGCCTTTCACCCCTGAAGCTGGTAATGCCTGACACAAAATGACAACTCAACACATTTTTTAAAAGCTGGGTATGGTGGCTCACATCTGCAACTCCAGTACTCAGGAGGCTGAGGCAAGTGGATCGCTGAAAGTTCAAGGCCAGCTGGGGCTACAGTGTGAAACTCAATCTTAAAAAGACACCAAAAAAGCTGGGTGTGATGGTGCACATCTGTAATCTCAGCACTCAGAAGGTAGAGGCAGGTGGATCTCTGGTGAGTTTGAGGACAGCCAGAGCTACACAGTGAGAGACCCTGTTCTCTCCCACCCCCTAAACCACCACCACCACCAAACAGAAAACCCAACAAAACAAAACACAGTCATATCCCAAAAGTTAGGGAAACAACTGCTTCTCTGCACAGCATGTCACAAATCTACTTTCTGTACCACTAAAATCTGCTCTGTGAATCACTGTGCTCTAAGCAGTAAAAGGTAACTCCAGCAGACAAGGGTTCTTCTCCACTAATGGGACAGGTAAGTACTTCCTGGAAGACAATTTGATAAGATCTATCAAGAGTCTTAAAGTCTTTACTTGTTTATTTACTGTGAGTCGTTTCGCCTACCTATATTTATGTGCACCACATGCATGCTTGGTGCCCATGAAGGTCCAAAAAAGGCTTCAGACCCGGAACTAGAGTTATGCATGGTTGTGACCCATCATGCAGGCTCTGGGAATCAAACCCAGGTCCTCTGCAAGAGCAACAAGTGCTCTTAGCCACTGAGTCATCTCTCCAGCCCCAAGAGCCCTAAAGTCTTAACTCAGTATCTCTGTTTTCTTTTGTTTGCTTGTTTTCTTTTTCCTGTTGAGACAGGGTCTCTCTCTTTGTAGCTCTGCTGTCCTGGAACTCTCTATATACACCAAGCTGGCTTTCAACTCACAGGGATCCACCAGGCTTCCCCCCACCCCCTTTAAGACAGAGTCACAGACTGCAGCTCCCAAATTTCTGGAACTCACTGTGCATCCTACAGTGCCCCTGAACTTGTGGCAATCCACCTTCTGCACCAAGATTACAGGTGTGACCTATTACACCTGGTTCCCTTAACTCAGTAATCTTTTTTTTATTGCTTTATAAATAATACCATTCAAAATTTTTACTACCTCCATTCCTTCCATTTCCCTCCTGCTCCTCCCCTCCTCTCCTCCCCCTCCAGTCCTAAGAGAGGGCAGGGTACCCTGCCCTGTGGGAAGTCCAAGGCTCTCCCCCCTCCATCCAGGCCTAGGAAGGTGTGCATCCAAACAGATCAGTAATCTTTTTTTAGGATTTATTTTTATTGTTTTTTAAAATTATGTGGAATTTTTTGTTGTTGCTGTTGTTTGTTGTTTGTTTTTTAGACATGGTTTCTCTGTATAACAGTCCTGGAAATCTTGGAACTCACTCTGTAGACCAGGCTGCCTTGAACCCACTGAGATCCACCTGCCTCTGCTTCCCAACTGCTGGGATTAAAAACGTGCACCACCACTGCCCAGCTAAAATTATGTTTAAATGTATGCCTATCTGTGAGTGCAGACAGACCACAGAGGCCAGTGTTAGACGTCACTGGAGTCAGAGTTACAGGTCACATCTGACGTGGGTGCTGGAAACTGAACTTAGATCCTCTGTAAGAGCAAGGCAAGCTCTTATCCCATGAGTTAGCTCTCCACAGCCTCCCCTCTTTTGATGAAATTTATTTCTTTTTATTTTATGTGTACAGGTGTTTTGCTTACATGTATGCATGTAGTGCCCTTGGAGGCCAGAAGAGGGTGTTAGCTTAAACTGGAAGCAGGTAGTTGTGAGCCATCATTCGGTAGGGACAACTGAACCCAGGTCCTATGCAGGAGCAATGCTCTTACCTACTGAGCCATCTTCCCAGTCTCAACTCAGTAAATTTAACCCAGGAACACATATCCAAAGAAAAGTAAGGAGGTATAGCCAGGGCTGAAGTTGGAAGTATGAAGTGTCTGATAATATTTAAATAAACTAATAATTAGAGCTAAGCACACCTGGGAGGAGGATCAAGAGTTTAAGGTCATCCTGGGCTATATTTAGCAAGTTTGAGGCCAGTCTGGGCTACAAGTTGTCTCAAAACTAACTAAATCAATCAATCAATATTCATAGCCATTGAGTTAAATATGTGGGATTTTTTTTCAAGACAGGGTTTCTCTGTGTAGTCCTAGCTGTCTTGGAACTTACTCAGAGATCCGCCCACTATGTGGCTTTTAACATCAAGTGTTTTAAGAATACTTAAGGATACTTAAAAATAAGAAAATTGAAAAAAGTAGGGAATAAACTATACCTACAATGATCATAATTTTATATGTATATACATCTCTTTGTATTTTTAGCTAGGAAAAAGGTTAGAATATACCAAAACTACCAATACAACTCTCTCTGTAAAGATTATGAGAGCTTGCTTTTTTCATTTTCACAGCTTCTAAAATACTCACACAAAGCCTTTGTATTTTAATACCTTCAAAAATGTGATAAATAAAAGCAAGTTAGCCTTACCTTCTTTCTTTTCCTGGAAGAATTCTTTGTGGGATCAGGCTTCTGAATTCCTTCTTCCTTTGCCTCTTCTTTTTCCTCCTCCTCCTCGGGGATCAGAGAATACTTGGTCCCACCTGGCTGCATGAAGCAGTCTTTTGCAAAGTGGCCTGTGGAAAAGAATCAAAGGCTAGAGAGGGAAAGAGCTGCCCCACTCCGCAGGTGGATGCTTCTCCAGGGACTCCCGGCAGGGACCACTGCTTCAAAGATATTACTGAGTTTATCTGGAGTGACGTTGCTGCCACCTCAAGGTGGCAATGCTCACTCAACCTGAGCCAGGCGAGCAGCTGGTGTTAGAGCTGCGGGAGACACTGGTGCTGCTTCGGAAATTGCAGAAGATACGAGCAAGAAGGCTTATGCCACCCTCCCTTAGCAATGGGGCTTATTAATTTTTAAAGATCTATTTTGGAACTTACTCCTGACAATGAAAGGTTGCTCCAGAAAGCAGAATGCTTAACAGAGGTAAATGAATTGCAGGCCAAGCCCTAAAGGAAGATAGCTGGCAGGAAGTGGGCACTCGATCCAAGCCAACACACATAGAGACAGACACAGATGCCCAGGGTGACAGAGAACTCAGACTGTCAGGTCTGGCAAGGGCCTTAGAGATCGTGAAACCCAACACATCAGATACGAAGGCCTAGGATTAAGTAGTTCAGGGCCACAAAGCAGCAAAGCAAACACTTAGCTCAGGTTGGCTGTTTCTCCCTCTGGTGTTGCTTTTGATGCACTGAAGCTACTAAGCACCTTCATCCTGACCTTCGCTGGCTGGGTCAAACTCTACTTCTTGTCCTTCTTCTCTGCTCTGTACAGCATCAGATAAATAAGGGGGTCACACTGAGCCTGTGGTGGATTAAGGATCTCTTTTGCTGTTTTTGAAAATAAGTTGTTTTTTGTTTTGTTTTTGGGTTTGGTTTTTTAAATTATGCACATATGTGTGAATCTGTGTGTGTGCGTGTATACACAGGTGTAGATTCCCAAGGAGACCAGAAGTGGGCGTCTGATCCTCTGAACCTAGAGCTACAGGAAGTTTCTAGGACACTTCATCTCAAGAGTAGGAAAGAAGTGCATGGAGTAACTACAGAACTATGTGTAAATGTGTATTTTGAGCCTTGAAGTTAGATGGGGTCTGGAGAAGGGACACAAGTTTTCCAAATATCTGGAAATAATCTAAATACCAAATATCCAAATATTACCACAATATCCTCAAGGGCTATTGCTTCTTTCACTGTTATAGTCTCCTTCTCGCTCTACATTAATAAAAAACAGGGGCTTAAAACCCCACAAATTCAGGGCTAGAGAGATGGCTCAGCAGTTAAGAGCATTGGCTGCTGTTCCAGAGGACCCAGGTTCAATTCCCAGCACTCACATGGCAGCTCACACCTATCTGTAGCTCCAGCTACAGGATCTGACACTCTCACACAGACATACATGCAGGCAAAACACCAATGCACATAAAATAATTTAAAAACACACACACACACAAATTCAACCAGGACAAAATCTGCTGCCAGTCATTGCAGAAAAATGAACAAAGTGTGATGGATGGAAAGCTAGGGAGGAGAGGTGACAAATTGAGGTCACTCTGGAAATAAGAAGATGGCAATCTCTCTCATTATAGTTCTAATAAGGGAAGTCAGGCTGAAAAGCTTTTAATATTTGAGTAAGACTAGAAGAAACCTGAGGAAATGGAGCCAAAAGGAAGTGACAATCCTCTATCTTTATTTCAGAAAAGGACAGTATATTCAGAATTATGAACCTAAAGAGATAAAGATGGAGGAGAAAGGATCTAATTTGGATCCTTAGGGAATGTATCTTCAAGTCACTTAATTTCTAGAGAAGAGTAATTGCACTTGGGGATAAGTGTGGCGGAGGACAGCGTAAGTGAGTTCAGGCTGCAGTCAACTGGAAAACACACCGAGCTAAACTAACATGGTCTCCTTCAGCCAGCAGAGAGCAGACAGAGGAGGAGACAGGAATGGCAGACGTCCCGTACCTTTGCAGCCACACTTCTTGCAGGTAGTGTTCAGGACAGCCTCAAGGGTGATCTTCTGCCCGGTGTAATCCTGGAAGGAGCGCCTCCGCCTCTCTTCTTGTCTGTAATGAAAGAGATCCTGACCACTGGCACTTTTCAGAGATGTAGCCAGATATATTACAACGTAATGCTGTTTGTTGGTTCTTTGTTTTGCTTTTGTCAAGGAAGAAAGAAAGAGAAAAAAGAGCATTGGGCAGAATGAGACAGTTAAACAGGTCTCTTTTTTCCACTTTCATTTAGAATAAGCTTTGTTATGGTTTTGTTTTTTCTAGACAGGGTTTCTCTGTAGCCCTGGCTGGCCTGGAAATCACTCTGTAGACTAGGCTGGCCTTGAACTTAGCAATCCGCCTGCCTCTGCCTCCTGAGTGCTGGGATTAAAGGCATTCACCACCACTTCCTGGCACAAATAGGGCTTTGAATGAACAATTATGAAAGAGATTAGGTCTCCCCTCAATTATATGAATGAAATTAAATGAAATTTATACCCTGATGATGCTGAAGCATGCATGGGCAGGCCGTATATGGTGGTTCTGTTGAACTTGCCCATATTGGGTTTCATGGTCTAAAGTGATGAGGACGACTGATCAGGTCTCTTCCTCAACACAGGAAAGATATTTGAAAGTATAATTGCCAGGTGGGGGTGGCACCTTTACAGGCTAAAAATCAGGTCCGAGTTCCTTACAAGACCTTAGAATTGGGGCCTTCAGTTTGTCTCAAACTGACTTCTCCAGCCTCCTCTTTATTTACTGAGGCCCTGGCCAATGAGTCAATTCTCCTTTTCTCAGTGGTTGAGCGTCTCTCCTTAGGCAGATCCCACTCTGAAATGCCCTTATTCTACCTCCACATTGTACTACACAAACACCCAAGGTTCCTCTCTTCAAGTCTCGTTCCCTGAATCCCTAGGGCACAGGTGATTTTTGTTTCTAATCCTGTCACACTTTTAATGAGCATAATCTGTATAAAAGACACACACGGAAGGCACTTATAGTAAGTATACAGTGCACTTAAGTTTTCACAGTCTGAACTTCCCCATATAACCAGCACTGGGGTTGGTAAAAACACAAACAACCTCTCTTAAAACAGACATCTCAGCCCAGCGGTGGTGGTGCATGCCTTTAATCCCAGCACTCAGGAGGCAGAAGCAGGCTGATCTCTAGAGTTTGAGGCCACCCTGATCTACTAAGTGAGTTCTAGGACAGGCAAGGCTCTGAAGCTACAGAAAAACCCTGTCTTGAAAAACAAGCAAACAAACAACAAAACCCGTCATCCATGCTCAGTGCTAGTCATCAAGCCTACTCCCAGGGTAACCGCCGTTCTTTCTTCTAACACAACACCACTTTCTCTTTACAGTAGCTGGCAGTGATGGTAGACACCTACAATCCCAGGATTGTGGAGTCTGAGAAGATCACAAAACTAGTCTGAGGGGCTGGAGAGATGGCTCAGAGGTTAAGAGCACAGGCTGCTGTTCCAGAGGTCCTGAGTTCAATTCCCAGCAACCTCATGGTGGCTCGCAACCATCTGTTATGAGATCTGATGTCCTCTTCTGGTGGGCAGGTGTACATGCAGATAAAACAATGTATACATAATAAATAAATAAATCTTTAAAAAAAGACTAGTCTGAGCAATTTAGCAAGGCTCTGTCTCAAAATAAAAGCAGTAGAGTACTTAAGATGTTAACAGTTTTAAGTATACATGCCTAGCATACAAAAAGCCCTGGTTCCAACTTCCAGTATCAAAAGACATATTATCTACACACACACACACACACACACACACACACAAACACACAGAGAGAGATAGAGAAGATACTTCCTGTATAATTTTTGTGAAATGTATCCGCATTGTTGTCTATCATTATGAACCATTTATTCTCATTGGTATATGGTATTATTTTGCTGTTGTCAAAGACAGGCTAGCCTTGACCTTACAGAGATCCACCTGCCTTTGCTGGAACTGAAGGCATGTGTTACCATGTCCAGAGAAAAATATGGTTATTAAACACTTAAAATGTGGCTAGTGTGACTAACAGATTAAGATATTAAACTTCAAGAGGCTGGTGCACTTTCATGAGTTAAGAGTACCCGCTGCTCTTCCAAAGGACTGTGGTTTTGATTCCCAGCACCAAAGATACTGGCTTACAATCATCTGTAACTCTAATTCCAGGGGATCTGACATCCTTTCCTGGACTCTGAGGGCACCAGACCCAGGCCCCTTTTTACTTTTTGTTTTGAACCAAAAGTCTCACTAAGCTGCCTGGGCTAGCTAGGGTTACAGGTCTGCACCATCAGACCCAGTTCTTAAATTTTACTTAATTTCATTAATTTACGTTGAAATAGTCCCACGTTATTTGCAGCTACCTAGATATAATTTAAGTTCTGAAAATGTTCACACAAATGTCTGGCCTTTGCCCCAGAAGAAGTTAAATGCATAAAGAACCATTCATCTGGTATGGGTTATAGAAATGGGTCCTTACAAAACATAGTAAAATCTGAATAACAAAAACCAAGACAGGCATGTGGGAACATAGAGGAAGCCACTCGCTTACGGATTCAAACCAGGTGTCTTGATTTGAAGAGCAGTTTTAAGTGGCCCTGAGACTCCCAGTACTCTAGGATTCTAAGGCACCACAAGCCCACCAGTCCTCCCACATAACAAGGGTCTCACCTTCAGCTCTCACTCTCTGCCCTCACCGCCACTGTGTCAGTCAGGCTTTATCACAGCTCACACAGAGCAGTGGTTCTCAATCTGTGGGTCACGACCACTGTGAAAGGGTTGCTCACTCTCTCAGTGGTTTCCTTGCTTCTGTGTTTTTTCACCCAATCCTCGCAATTCAACTAGTACATGGCGTGTGCCAGTGTTAGTACTGACAGGAACAAATGAGCAAAGAGTAAATGCCTAGGATGTTCCAGGCTTGAGTTTTAATCCCCAACACCACCATAAAGCACTGGACACAATAATGAAAAGAAAGCAAGTGGGGGCCTGGGGAGACAGATTTGACTGGTCACCTCTCCCACTCATGGGATCCCCTGATGAGCTGTTGCTCTTCTGCCTGTGCCTAAAGTCACTTCACTCCCCGCAAACACTATTCCTTCTCCTGCTTCCTGAAAATATATCCACTCCTTAAGACCTACTCAAATGTCACCTTCTCTCAGAACATCAGGACCTGAAATAAACTCCTCCTCCTCGAGCTACACCGCTCATGATGCCTCATAATGTTGAACAAATAACAAGTGAATGCTCTGATGACAAGAACACGAGCTGGGAGGTGGTGCACACCTTGTCTTTAATCCCAGCATTTGGGAGCCAGAGGCAGGTGAACCTGAGTTCAAGGCCAGCCTAGTCTACAGAGCAAGCTCCATGACAGTCAGGACTACATAGAACAACCTCATCTCAAAACCTCCCCACACACACACCAAAAAACGGAGAAAAGAACACTAGACATTGGGACACTGGACATCACAGGAGGCAAGGATAAGGCAGGTATCTGCGCTCATGGGCCAGACACATTCTTCCAACAGAGGGTGTCAGTCTCAGTACTGGAAAAAGCAGAGGCACTAAAATAATGACTATCTATAGTAAATGTTTATGATAGACTTGCCATTAAGATGGCTACCCTAATAAGATTTTCTTAAAAGATTGTCATTTTTATTTCATTACATTTACTATGTGTGCACAGTGCATGTTTAGAGGACAGAGGGCAGTTTGCTGGAGGCAGGTCTTCCTTCTCTTAGGTGGGTTTCAGAAGACTTTATCTCAATGATTCTCTCTTATTATGAGATACATCTCATTATTTCTGTTTATAGAAAAAAAAGTTGTTTATCAAGATTAAGGATCTGCAACAGGCCAGGCAGTGGTGGTGTACACCTTAAAGGTACTAGTATTTGGGAGGCAGAGGCAGGCGGATCTTTGTGAGTTCAAGGCCAGCCTGGTCTACAGAGTAAGTTCTAGGACAGCCAGGGCTGTTAAACAGAAAAACCCATTTCAAAAAACCAAAAAGGTGCTGGGTGGTGGCGGCACATGCCTTTAATCCCAGCCCTTGGGAGGCAGAGGCAGGCGGATCTCTGTGA
>LOJH01048783.1:0-12974 GCA_001685095.1 Ellobius talpinus
GGAGGAAAATGGGAGGAGGGGAGGCGGTGGAAATTTTTTAATAATAATAAAGATGAGAAAAAAAGGAGTACTTCTAGACAATAGAAAGGCAACTTTCTTCCCTTTATGTTTGTTATGGATATTAAATGAAATGAAGAAATAAGAAATATAGCTGTTCACTTCGGGGGGGGGAGACTGTATTTGTATGTCCATTGACCTTATCATTATTAAGCCAATGTTCCTATCAAAGAAAATTGGGGGCGTCAATAGGTATAACTCAGTGACAGAGTACGTGTTCAGCATGGTGAGGTCCTGAGTTCAATCTCTAGCACCAAATGTTTTCAGTATTTCCAAGGACCAAAACTAAGGTATGGAAGTCACACAACATACAGCACATGTGTCATCTCCTCAGCATACAACATTTTTCCACACATTTATCAAGAAAAAAATCTTTATCCCATTGTACCTACAAATCAGCAGTGATCCATTAACAGAGAATGGAAATCCCTCTACCAAAAGTCTACCATGTCATCCCAACACAGATGACACAATTTCCAGTCTAAGATAAGCATACAAGCAGCTTACTAGACACATTATTTTGGGAGAGGATACTAGCTTTCTCTAGGTTACAGAAAGTTCAGAGCAAGAATAGCTAGAAAGACTACAGAACCCAAAACATACCAAATGACTGATCACATTTAAAAGATAAGAAAAAGTTCTGAACCGTGAATGCCATAGGAGACAAATCCTTGTCCCAAAACATCTTGGTATACAATTTTCAGCTAAAACATACGTAATACTAAAAAGCCTCATAACACATCATATAAAAGGCATTCTAGGTAAAATAAAATCATAGCTATACCCTAAACCTGTAGAAATCTATAAAAACAGTAATAATTCTGCTAGACTAAATAATGCAGCTAAGTTCCAGTATGTTTGCATTTAGTATATAAACCCCAGCTGCCTCACTTCATGCTTTCTCTATTAAAATGTAAATTCTTGAGCTTCCTCTATTAAAATGTAAATTACACTGGCTTCAAAAGAGAATTACATT
Source organism: Ellobius talpinus (assembly GCA_001685095.1). Classification (NCBI taxonomy): domain Eukaryota; kingdom Metazoa; phylum Chordata; class Mammalia; order Rodentia; family Cricetidae; genus Ellobius; species Ellobius talpinus. The sequence continues at coordinate 1,034 of LOJH01048783.1, forward strand.
TTTTACAAATAAAAATATAAAATTTTGGCTGTAACTACTACCATCAACCTTCAAAAGCTAAAAGGACAAGAGAATGTATCTTTATGGCATCGCTGCAGGAACTCAAATCTCCATCAACATTGCACAAGATAGAGCAATTCAGTGAGATAATATTTGCAAAAAATGAAAAATACATAATTTTCAAATTTTCTTGTTATGAAGGCTTTATAATAATGAGAATTTATTTCTGAGAACTTTGAAATATTAATGTGCAACAAAAAAAAATGTGTATTTTTTTTCAAGACAGGGTTTCTTTACATAGTAGCCTTGGCTCTCCAGGAACTAGCTCTGTACACCAAGCTGGTCTCAAGCTCAGAGATCCGCCTGCCTCTGCCTCCCAAGTGCTGGGATTAAAGGCGTGCTGTACCACAACTGCCCAGAGAGAAAACTCATTCACTTTCCCACCACATGCGTATAAGATAGTTTGTCACAGAGATATGTATTCTGAGCAGTGAGTTATGAAAATGTTATTAAAAACTTGTTCTGAAATTTGTATTAATCATATTCTAAAAACTTACAAATCATTAATTTTGAACGGATTCCCTTTCTGGATAAACAGTAAAAAATATTTAACAAAAGAAAAATTTCTTGAATGCCTCCTTTTATGGCAGGATCCAATACACAGTGCTGAGTTTACAGCCTTGTACTGGACCAGCCTGATGGCTACTTAGAATTATATTTCCTTTTTTGGAGAAAGGGGGCATGCGCATGTGTCTACATTTTTAATTATATACTTAGAGTTCATTTTTATAAACACAAAGAAAGAACGGATATAAAGGAAGGAGAGGAACAGAGCAGATGGACCATGAAGCACAGAAAGGCGTTGGGGAACCTGCATTCTTATTCCAACTCAAGAGACATAACCTACAGTCACTCAAGCTTTTACTAGTGTGTTTTCTCAACTATAAAATGGAAATAACTCATATACAATGAGCATGCCACATTTTAATGAATGAGTTTTAAGACTCCTTTTCCTCAGCTATAAATTATATATGGGATAATTTACTCTGTGTCAGAAGATACTATATTTTTGTACAAGGTCTTTCTTTTAAACCCCCAAACTGTAACACTGATATTTCACGTGGTGTGGTATATCTCACAACTCCCAGAGGCTTACCTAATTACTACCTTACCACAAAGAGCTTGTGCCCACTCAATATTATTATCTCAACAATTTAAATGACAAAAGCTCATGATACCTATCTACCCTACCTGTAGGTTCACTGGGTTTGTTATACTTGCTTTCTCTTTATGCACACAGTTTTTGTTTCCTTTCTGGCTGAACTACCTGAAAATAAATTATATATAAATACTGCTTATCTTTTAAATTAATTTTGGAAGTATAAAAACTTAAAGTATGTATGGGTTATGACCTATGGAGTTGTATAATTAAATGGAAGATCATGAAAAAAAGTGTTATTAACAAAAGGTGTCTGAGCCAGGCGGTGGTGGCACGTGCCTTTATTCTTAGCACTCAAGGGGTAGAGGCACGCAGATCTTTGTTAAGTTCTAGGACAGCTAGGACTGTTACACAGAGAAACCCTGTCTCGAGGGGGGGAGAGGTGTCTGAATGCACAATAACCAAAAATTAATCCAAAATGTATAATGAATTTGAGGTTTCTGACAGTACTTATTATACTGCATCTCACAGTTTTACTCCAGCTGGGTTCTAAACATACATGTACACTTTACACTGTGGATGACATCCTACAAAACACGTTGCCTGAAACAACTGGGCTTAGATTCAGGACTACTATATGCTGAGGCTGGTAAATGGCTCAATGAAAAAAGCACTTGCTATGCAAATATAAGGACAGGCTGGGTGGTGGTGGCACACACCTTAATCCCAGCACTCAGGAGGCAGAGGCAGGGGGATCTCTGAGTTTGAGGCCAATCTGGTCTATGGAGTGAGTTCCAGCACAGCCAGGGCTACACAGAAGAGACCCTGTCTAGGGAGGGTAGAAGGACAGGAATTTAGATACTGAGCACACATGTACAAAGCCAAGCAGGTGTGGTAGCCTACCTATAACCACAATGTTCAGAAACCAGGACACAATTTCCCAGGGAAAACTGGCTAGGTTCACTAACTCCCACCTCGGTAAATAAAATAAAGCAGGGAGCTATCAAAAAAGTACCCAGCATCAGCCTCTGGTTCTACAACACATGCACACTCATACACAAGCCCTCATACATGCAAATATGTATACACGCATGCACACACACCGTGCATATAAAAAAAAGCTACTGTGTAAGCTGAAATGTTTTCACTATACAAATTGTCTAATCATATAAAAACAAAATAGTTTAATTATAGAAATAAAAACTAAATATTTTAATAATATCATTACTTAACATGTGTCAAATTAATGTATGTTTAGACTGTGTTACAATGTTTGGTTTTAGGCATTATTAGTTGAGCTGCTGGCTTGAGTTTCAGAAAAAATTAACTGAGGTCAAGCAGGATGACTCATGCCTCTAATCCTAGCACTGGGGAGGTATAAGTGGGAGGATTAGGAGTTCAAAACCAGTCTTGTCAAGAAAGAAAATCTGGGGCCAGCCTGGATTATGAGATCTTGTCTTAGAAAGCAAAGAGGCAGGGGGGTGTCACTAATTAAATTTTGAGTTGGGATTCATTCAAAATTTCCAACAATTTTTGAAATGGCCCTAACCATATTTCTGTCATTTGTAAAAACAAGCATTCGAGGTATTGACAATTATGAAACCAAAATACCTGTAAATGCTGAGAAACACTAGAGTATCAAGTATTCAACAAAGATTTACTTCTTTGTGTAAAATTAAAACACGCAGCAGAGTGTGGTATCTTACATCTATAATCCTAGCACTTGGGGAGGCAGAGACAAGAAGGATTACTATAGAGACACAGTAAAAAGTAGAAATTTTCTAGGCATAGTGGAGTACTGAGAATTCAGAGGCAGGAGGATTTTTGTGAGCTAGCTTGATCTACACAATGAGTTCCAGACCATCTGGGCTAGATGTGGAGACCCTATCTTAAAGGGTAGGGGAGATTTTCCCCCCAAACAAAACTCAGACAGTAAGGGTGCTGGCTGCAAAGTCTGATGACCTGAGTTCAATCCCTGGGACTCACAGGGTGGAAGGAGAGAACTAACTCCTGAAAGTTATCCTCTGACCTTCATATCTACATGCGTGCCATACTACATAAGCCCTCCCTACCACCACACAAATAAGAGAAATATGACAAAACTGACAGTCTTCAGTACCTTTGATGACATTTTGTGGTACGGCGAACCACACAAAATGCATGAGAAATAGTCAAAAGAGACTTCTTTATTGAACTCCTCAAACTGTTTTTTTTCCACTTACCAAAAAGTCAAAGGTACTAACTGCAATCTGGAGCTGTGGTTTATAGTTTTGCTTAACAATGCTTTGCTCTCATAGCACTAACCTTTACAGGCTGCTGTAATGTGGGCTTTTCTTTTAGCCACTGAGCCTGAAATATGATTACATAAACATTATAGTCCTAAGCTCCACAGAGCAAGAAAACAAACACTTACCTTCTTAGCATCTGCAGATGACCTCAACCCTTCTGGCAGCGTGTGAACTAAAGGTAAAACCGCAGCACTAACACGCTGGAAATGGGCATCAGAAACTGGCTCCAAGCGTGGTCGCTTGGACTCCAAGGAATCATGATCCACTGGTGAGGGACCTGAGTGAAACTGTTCATATCCAGTTCTTCTTTCTTGAGGCCTAAAACAAAAACGAAAACAAAACAGCTGAAAATTGTTAAGTGACATTTAACTCCTTGCTAATACCACAACTTAGACTTCAGAATGAATGAAAGGTTATATATACTTACTTTCAGAGTGAATTGCCACTCCCTCTACCTATGCCCAACTAATATTCAGGCATACCCAACTCATTGTCCATATACCATATGTATCCCAGGATACCTATGCATGAAGCATTTGTAGATAATGAAGTCGTGTCTTAATGTCAAAAGGCTAGACACATCTGAACCTCACCTGAATATTATTAACACTTCTAACCAATGTCGCTTTGAGTTCATTAGACAAATCTAGAAATGAAAGTCTTAACACAAGATTTTTATTTTTAAAAATATCTGAGTTTCTGAAAAAGATCCATAAAACATATTTTAAGCATGCAAGCACAAGGACCTGAGTTTAGATCACCAGACCCTATGTAAAGCTGGCCACTTGCCCATACTCATGTGCACACATGAGTATACACAGTTTTTTTTAAGGCTTTTATTTTAGCTAGGCAGTGGTGGTGGTATACACCTTTTAATCCCAGAAGTAGGGAGGCCGAGGCAGGCAGATCTCTAAATTCAAGGCTGGTCTAGTCTATAAAGTGAGTTCCAGGAGAGCCAGGGCTACACAGCGAAACTATTCAGAAAAACAACACAAACAAAAAAAGATTTTTAAACCAGGCAGTGCTGATGCACGCCTTTAATCCCAGCACTCAAGAGGTAGAGGCAGGTGGATCTCTGGGAGTTTGAGGCAAGACTGGTTTAGAGTGAGTTCCAGGATAGGCTCCAAAACTACACACAAAAAATCCTGTCTCAAAAAACGAAACCAATATTTTATGTGGATGATCGTTTATCTGCCACATACATAAGTGCATCACATGATGCCTGGTGCCTGAATAATTCAGAAGAGAATGTCAATTCCCAGAACTGGAGTTACTAATGGTTGTGAGCCATTATGTGGACAAACTTGGGCCCTCTGCAAAAGCAGCAAGTGCTCTCAACCACTGAGCCACCTCAACCCCCCCCACAGATCTTTTTTTTTAGTTAAATGTTTTAAGAGTTATTTTTAAAAAAACATTTATTTAAATGTTTTAAAATAAAAATAATGAAGACAAAAGAATAAGACCATGATCCAAAGCTAAAGTAACCAAGACAAGCACCCTCCATGATCCAAAGCTAAAGTAACCAAGACAAGCACCCTCTACTAAGCAGACAGAAGTAATTAATCAAAGATAAGCAGCTGGCCAAGCTCTTGGTACCAAGAGATTTGAGCTACTCTTAACTTTGGTCAAAAAAGCTTCTTATTGCAGAGTAGTGTTTATATCTGTTCAAAGTGCTGACAAGAGGTAACTGTGAGTGTTCAGTTATAGATTTGACAGACACATTACACACACACACCTTCCAAGATTCAGGGAACATCAGAGCAGAGGAGGTAGGAAGTATGCTAGAGAGAAGGCTCAGTGGTTAAAACACCTACTGGCTACTCTTCCAGTGGACCCAGGTTCAATTCCAAGCACCCACATGGTAGCTCACAACTGTCTATAACTCTAGTTCTAAAGGATCTAAAACCCTCTTCTAGTCTACTGAGTACCAGGCAAACATGTGGTACACACACATACTTGCAAGAAAAACACCAATATGATAAAAAAAAATAATAATTACATTTCTTTTAAGAATGTAAGCATCAGGAAGGAGTAAAGAGGATGTAAGGAGGAGTGCTGTGAAATGCTGGCATCTGAACAGGACACAGCTGTCATACTCAGGAACTCAAAGCAGCCATGGTAACACACAAAAGATCCAGCCAGTTAAAAATCCCAGCATGGAAAGGGGAAAAGCTCCTGATGACCCAACACTTTTGAGGAGCTACTGGCAGTTAGTGGTTGCTGACAGGAGTTAGTTTTCTTGAAGAAGGATGCTCATGCCCTCATAGATGCATTGGTCTGCAGATGGGCAACACTTACAGGACTTAGTGAGTTACAAAAGAAAGAAAAAAGAAAAAAAGAGGAGGAGGAAGAAGAGGAGGTGAGAAAGATAAAATTGGGAGAGAAATGTGTTGAGGGGGCCTGAAGGGGGAGTGGATATGATCAAGATCCATTGCACATGTGTATGAAATTTTCAAAGAATTAAAATTAAATTCAGCCTTTGTTGTGAGGCAAAAGGCCACAGCAATCAATACAACACAAAGAATACAAGCTATTCCAAGGCCACAGGAAAATTTTCAATGTAATTTCAAATTTTTCCCTTTCCATAAACAGCTGTGACTTTCCATGGCAGTAGACAGGCTTTGTGTAAGCCACTTAACTGCTCATTGGTCTAGGAACCCTCATCCAGTCTGCAGTCCTACAAAAGTGTAACTTGCCACTGTGGATACATTTAGTTGATAGAATGCTTACCTAGCGCACAAAAAGTACTAGACCTACCAGAGATGCCAGACAAGTGGAACACACCTTTAATGTCACCATTCAGGTAGAGACAAAGTGTTTGTGTGTGTAAGACATTCAAATACATTTTACTTCTAACAACTCTTGCCTGTGAGATTTATCCAAACCAGAAGGTGAAGCACACCCAATAATGGAGAACACAAGATAGAACTAAAGATGATCATAATGATAAATAAATTTTAAAAATAAAAAATATTCAAAAATAAACTAGAAGGCAAGATAAAGAATTACGAAAAACACTAAGGTGATGTTTAAAGAGTTACCTTAAAATTCTATTTTAGAAAATTAAAATCACTGTGTGCAACACTTTTCAAAGACAAGATTTTAAACATACCTTACTTGTAGGTATTTGTAAGCTGTGCTTTTTTATTCTATCAATGTTTAATATTTCCATGTGTTAGAGATCCACATTTAAATTTTAATTTAATATTTAACATTGCATAATGTGGATTTTTAAAATTTACATAGGCTTATAACTATCAGTCCTTTACCACAGCTTTCATTCTTTGTTTAGTTGGATTTCATCGCCTACAAATTCTATAATAAGTTTTGGATGCTCAGTGTTTTCATGTTTAAAAATACCTGCCTGTTGCTTTAAGGCTTAATTTTGTCTGGTATAATATTCTTGGATCTTAATTTCTTTTTCTCAGAATTTAAGCTATTGCTTTATTATCTCCTGCCACTAACTGAATACTATTCAAATTTAGAACCAGACACAGTTCCACCCTGAAAAGAACCTGGATTCCTCCTAGTCTTTTCCTTATCCTTGAACTTTAATAATTTATCCAGTATTGTGTCCCTCTGCTTTCTCTTGCTCAAAGGCACTGTGGAAGCCTACTTACTTCAGACCTTCTCTTCAGTGCAAAACTGTCCAAGAACGTTTTCCCTGCCATTGTCTTGTTGAAGGCAATGTGCTTGTTTGCTCTGGGCTAGAAGTTTTGATGGGCATGGCTTTCTTACTTTCCACATGATACAGGAGCAAGAAGGGGGAAACTGTCATTCTAACAACCTTTATTGAGAACCCTGGTCCACTATGACAGACATGTAACGCACTCCTAGAGAACCTATTACTGTACAAATTGGTACACTATAAATGGCCTTCATGCAGCTGCAGAGGAACCAGGTGGCATAAGGGGAAATTCAGGTCATCTGGCTAGGCAAGTGAACACCAATACCCACTGAGCCATTTCACTGGATAATCAGTACAATATTTTTAAATGTCCATATTACCTAAATCAGTGGTTCTTAACCTTCCTATTGCTGTGACCCTTTAACACAGTTCCTCATGTTGTAATGACCGCCTAACCATAAAAATATTCTGGTTGTCACTTCATAACTATAATTTTGCTACTGTTAGGAATCATACTGCAAATATTTTTGGAGTTAGAGGTCTACCAAAGGGGTCATAACCCAGAGGCTGATAACCACTGACCTAAAGCACTATATACATTCAATGCTTTAAAATTATATTACAAGGATATAATAATCAAAACAAACAATTGAAGAGTCTAAAGAGATGGTTTAGTGGTTAAGAGCACTGGCTGATCTTTCAGAGGACCATGGTTCAATTCCCAGCACTCACATGGCAGTTTACAACTCCAGTTCCAGGAGATCCAAAGTCCTCTTCTGGCCTCCATAGGCACTGCACACATGTTGCTCAAACATCAAGACAAAACACCCATGTATATTAAATTTAAAAAAAAGAAATAACATGGTATTGGCTGAAAAATTTACAGATTACCAGAGGAAAGGGAAAGGCCAAAAACATGTGGGGATCTAATTTTTCATAAGCATAACAAGAGGTCATAACAAGGAAAAAATAGTTTCTTTGGTATATCATGCTGAAAAAACTGGATTTCTACATACAATATAGAAGAATGAACTAAAAATAAAAGAAAATTAAACATCGCTGAAAACTATGACATCCCAGAGAACACAGTGGGAAGACTCTAAGGCAGACTTTGGCCTTGGCAATAATTTTTTTTCTAACATAACAAAATCCCAGGCCGCAAATGCAAAAATAAATAAATTAGATTCATATCAAACTCAGAAGTTTCTGCTGGAGGCCCACCTGGGTCCTCAAAGCCCAGGCAAGTGAAAGACAGCCAGAGGGCCACCTTGGTCCTCAAGTCTCTGGGCTGGTGGAATATATCCAAAGGCCCAGACCCACCTGGTGCCTTGTGACACTGGGAGGGTAGACACCACTATGATGAACAAACACATGGGAGAGAAAGAGAAGCGGACTGCTTCATGTGCTTTAGAAAGAGGCAGAACTGAAGAAGCAAAGGCGGTGAGGAACAGGCTAATGTGGGTGGCCAGCTTGCCACCTAGGACCACAGTGACGTCTAAGCCTGGTCTGTGCCAAGGGCCATATCTGTCTTTGTGGTCCTACTGTGGTATCCTATCCACAGCCCATATTCCCACCAAAGGCCACACAGATGCCCCAGGGTCTGGGCTGCCACCTATGGCCACATGGGTAACCCAGGGCTATGCCGTCACAGGGGCCAGGCATTTCTGACTGGTCTGTTCTTCCAGGCGGTGCCATGGGTCCAAACTGTAGCTGAGGGTCATGTCTAGTTCAATGATCCTACCCTAGCCAGAGTCTGTGTTAATATTCATGGCCCATTTTCCCAAAGGCCACACAGATGCCCCAGGATCTGGGCCACCACCTGAGGCCATATCAATGTCCAAAGGCTACGTTGCTGCCAGGGCCATTGCCAATAGGAGTATCCTACGCTGCCACCCGGGGCCATGATGACATCTGGGGCCAGGCTGCTGCCAAGAACCTTGTCTGGGTCCACATTCCTACCACAGCCAGGGTCTGTATTGATGTCCATGACCTGTGTTGTTAATAAAGGCCACACAGATGCCTGGGGTCTGGCTGTCACCAGTAGCCACATTGGTGTGCCAGGACCATGCCGACCTGTATGGCCTGAGCAGCCACCCCAGATCACAGTTGTCATCCAGGTCCGGGCTGCTGCTGAGAGCCCTGTCTGGGTCCATGACCCTACAGCAGCCAGAGTCTGAATTGATGCCCATGGTTCCTGTTACCAAAGGTCTTGCAGATGCCTGGGATCTGGTCAGCCACCTGAGACCATGTTGGTGTGAAAGGGCCATGTTGCAGTGAGGACCATACTTATCAGGATAGCCTGCCACCGGGGCAATGCTGATCTCTGGGCCTGAGCTGCTAATAAGGGTCACGTCAGGGTCCACAGTCCTGTTACAGCTAGGGTCTGTGTTGATCTCTATGTTACAAATACCACAGGGGACCAAGAACCATGTGTGTTGAATTTGAGGGCTGTGCTGAGCCAGCATGCCCCTATGCTGGCCCTGGGAGAGCTGGCCTTGCCCCTCACTGGCCACTGCAGCAGAGGAGCTGGTGCCACCCCTCATAGGAGAACTGGAATGATGCCACCCCTAATCACAGGCATAGGAGAGCCCACCTGACATCCTGGGCATAGAAGAGCTGGCTCTATCCCTTGCCTGAGTGCGGAGGCCCCAGCAACCCAGACTGACCAAATCAGCTACCACCCAGCCAGACCAACATCCAGGGCTTTGAGTGGCCCACCCCAGCACTTACCCCATCCACGACCTGCTGGAGTACATGAAGGGACTGGTCCTATAAAACCATGGACAGGGATCTCCTAGTCTCAGGGCAATGGTGGGATATCCGGGAGGATTTTCAGTAAGGGTTCAATGTTAATGATGTACCAGAAGCCAGGTCTTGAACCAACAACTCATTACAATGAACATTTGTATGATACACCACAGTTCCCATTGCCACTAAGACAAATGCAGGGGTGTTGGAGTGGCGGGAAAAATGGAGGATCGAAGTTGGTTTTTTGGTTTGTTTTGAATTAACAGATTCTTTAAATTTTGCTTTGGGGGAAGAAACTATGCAGATGAGAGGAAGATATGGAGAGACTGGGAAATGAGCAAGATTGGGGAACATGATGTGAAATTCCCAAGAATCAATTTTAAAAATTGTTTAAAAAAGTTTCTGCTGAACAAATAAAGTAAAACAGTAAACTAGAAATGTTATCTGATATCCAAAATTCATAAAGAATTCAAATAACCCAAAAGAAAACTTGATCACCTGGGAATAAGAAAATGGCTCATCGAATTATACCTGCCACACAAGCCTGAGGACCTGAGTTAAGATCCCTAGGACCCATTTACAAAACTAGGAAATGGGTAGATTGCTAGACTTCCAGTTTCAGTGAGAGAATTCATCTCAAAAACTAAAGTAGGTAGAGTTTCAACTTGGTACCAGCTGAATGACTAAAGCAAAGAAGGGTAGAAAGAAGGGCCATTCTGCCATCAAGTTCCTGACCTGAGAATGCCCCATCAATAATCAGAATCACACGACTTCAAGTGGTTCTTGTGGTTCAAGTGGCTTCAAAAAGTTTGCCCCTTATGCACTCAAAGAAATCCAGAAATCTGCCATGAAGGAGAAGGAACTCCAGATATGAGTACCATACCTGGCTCCACAAAGCTATCTGGGCCAAAGGAATATAGTATTCATGTACATTTGTCCAGAAAACATGAGAATTCACCAAACAAGTTCTATGCTTTGGCAACTAGGACCCTGTTACCTCACTCAAAAACCTACATCCATATGCCTGGGGACAGGGAGGTGGGAACAAATACATGAGACACCTGACATCTACTTCTAACCTCCATACACTACTTTCACATGAATACACACAAACCACAATCTCAAAAGAAACACAAATTGTAGCTACATATTTTTCCAAACAATAAAAAATAAACAAAACTGCCAAGAGATATGTGAAATAGCATCCAATATTAATTAGTAGGAAAATTTGAATCAAAATGACTTTGCGACACCACTTCCCACTAGCCACCCATTAAGATTTCTGTTACTGGGCTGGAGAGAGGACTCTGTGGCTGTTCTTCCAGAAAATCCAAGTTTGATTCTTAACACCCACATCTCAATTTACATCGTCTGTAACTACAGCCCTAAGAGATCCAAAGGCCCCTTCTGGACTCTGTAGGCACTACAAACATGTGGTACACATCACACGTGAAGGCAAAACACCCATAAACAAAATAAAAAACAAATAAAGCGTGGTGGCACACGCCTTTAATCCCATCCCTCAGGAGGCAGAGACAGGTGGATTTCTGTAAATTCAAAGCCAACCTGCTTATATAGTTAGTTCCAGGTCAACCAAGACAACATAGTAACTCGGTCTCTAAATCAATTAATTACTTCAAAATTTCAAAAGCCTCCTACTATCAAAAAAAGGACAAGGATGTAGAAAAAATAAGTCCTTGACCAGTGATGGCAAGTATAGATTGGTACAGTCATTATTCAAAAGAATATGACAGTTTCCAAATAAAATATCTGCGTTTTCATGCTCATTGAAACATCAACAGCCAAGACAAAAATAAGAGCGAGTAAGAGTTACTTGTTTTTTTTAAAAAAGAGATCTTTGTCTTCATTACAATATTGATGTGCCTAGAAGATATTAGATTAATTGAAATAAACCAGATATAAAAAACGTTACATGGATCTCACTTATATATATGGCATCTAAAAACATTCAACTACAGAAATGAAAAATAAGCAGGGGTGATGCATGCCTTTAATCCCAGCACTTAGGAGGCAGAGGCAGGTGGATCTCTAAATTTCAAGGCCAACCTAGTCTGCAGAGTGAGTTCCAAGACAGGGCTACATATGGGAACCCTGTCT
>LOJH01048785.1:0-12372 GCA_001685095.1 Ellobius talpinus
ACAGACAAGAATTATGGGTTAATGTAAGATGTAAAAATTAGTTAATAAGAAAGCTTGAGCTGATAGACCAACCAGTTTATAATTAATGTAGACATCTGTGTGTTTCTTTGGGACTGAACAGCTGCAGGACCAGGTGGGACAGAAACCTCTGTCAACAAATGGCTGGCTGTTTTGCTTCTCTGACCTTCAGGTTGAACCCCAATTTCTGTCTCTGTTTTTGTTAATCATGCTACAATGGGGGCCCTGATAATCTTAAGGAAAAGAAACATGGCAAGCATGCAGCATGAGGCCCTTGCCCAGGGTAATATACTGCCCTCCTGACCTGCCTACTTATCATCAGCTAAAGTGATCAAAGCAGCAGCTGATGTGGCATAACAGAATCCTTCCATTCTAAAGATACTACAAAGAGCAAAAAATGAACTTCTACTTTAACTAGTGAACCACAGTGACATTTGAGAACCTAAGGAATTAGAAAAGTGGTGTGCTTCCTTAATGGGGGGGTTCATGAATGAATATTGGGACACCCTGAAAATGGTTAAAGAACTAAAGAATTCATTGCAGTCCCTGGGAGGAGTCCGCACTGGATAATACTGTCAGCAATCTGTCATGGCAGTTGTATGGTCAGTAGCATATATAATAAGATGTGCAACTGTAGCTAAAACAGCTGTTTGGAGAGAAATTGCAATGAGAAATTGCAATAAGCAGCCTCCACATCAATCTCTGATTTGACAAGTAATTTGGATAAAAGAAAAGATGAGAGGGAGGTATTGGCTGGACATTCCTGTGACTGAGGAAGGGGGATAAAAGGGAAAGAGCGTGTACGTGGTTTTAATGGGAAATGTCCCCGTCATATTTGAACATTTGGTCCCCTGTGGGTGGTGCTCCTTGGGGAGGTTATGGAAGCCTAAGGGGGTACACAGCCTTTCTAAAGGAAGTATATTACTGGGGGCAAGAATTGATGGCTTATAGCCTCACCCCATTCCCTGTTAAACCTCTCTGCTTTCTGGGTACAGATGAAATGTGATCAGCCAGCCTGTGCTACATGGAGGACACCAGACCACTCAGAACTATAGCCACATCTTCAAAAAGAATCAAACAAGAAATGAATTAAACCATGTTTATACACCAAACAGCTGTTGCTATACACAGTGAGGATAATGTTTGTGAGAAACCAAGTGTCCATTCCAAACAGAAAGAGAGCTAGTAAGAAGGGGACATCGGTGCCCAAGTACAGCCAAATACATGTTCTTCATATGCATTTCTACATTTTCCTAAGTATGTTCTTAGTTCTCTAATACTCGCTTTTGCCTGCTAACAGCTAGGCAACATACACACAGAACAGATGAAAACAAAAATTTTAAACCATTTTCTTATAAAAATTAGTAGAAATACAAAAGAGAAGGAAGATTCCCTAAGATTCCTTAAGGGTGATTTTCTAAATGAATACCCGTTTGCTGCCAATGTCAATCAGAGGACACATGAGAAGCAGAAGTCTTGTTTTAGACAAAATGTTCTTAGGGTCTTAACATTTACACAGTTCCCTTCCTTCTCTGATAGGCCAATTGCTTTAGTTCACTATATAAATCTATGTATTTTTAGCTCAAGTGGATCATTTTCTATTCTATGGAAGAACTAAGAGCATATTTTATATGCAGTTAATATGTATGCATTTATAGTTTCTCCTTAGTAAACTTGGCGTGTCTTAAGAAAATCTCTACTAATACTTGCAAAGATTTCAGCCTCTCCTCAGAACCTGAACTTTGGGGACAGTTCATTCCTTCTTTTTCTCTCTCTTTCAAGTTTGTGGTTTAGGAATTTAAGGGCCATGAACCTGAAATGTGGCATTTAAGAAATAATTAGAGAACTTCCCAGCTCTTCTAATGGCACTTCAGGCTGAGACTTAGTTGCCCATTTAATTTTCAGAGGCCCTGGAGAAATAGTGTCTTCTGTGTCTAGATTCAGAATTATGGTTATGTGTTCATGTTATCCTAAGTCTGCAAACGCTACCAAGAAGAAATCTTCAAGAAAGAGACTGAGCTCTCCTCCATGCATCCTAAATGAACCACCTCACATGAGGGTGCAAGTCCTATCCCTTTGGTTTTACAACTGCATGTAGAACCCATTATGCTCACTTGTCTATGTGGCTTCCTCAGTCTCAGGACATCTCTTGCTACCCAGGTCATTCCACAACAAACTGAACCATCCTTCCTAATGCCAAAAGCCTTAGGTTTGTTGGATAACAAGTCATTCCGGTGTCTGCCCCTAGAATGCCCAGGATGTGTTTCCCATTCCTTCCCTGAGATGGCCTCTCTAAAAGCCATCCAGTGTATCTTCTTTAAAGCCTACGTCCAGGAACAGTACATTTTTGCTCCTCTCTCTGAGTGAATGCAAACTAGAAATGGAATGTTTGGACCCATAAAATGCAGAGTTTCATCCAACGCTTTTCCTCGATAGTCAATGTGCTGATTAAGGATGAGGTACCTATTATGAGACTTCCCAACTCATTTGTATGTAAGCCAATCTAATAAATCCCTCTTAAAACTGGACATACATTCTGTGGACTTTGTGCACTTGCAGGACACTGATACAAAACTTGGCTTTTAAAAAGGTTACCTGGTTGCTTCTACTAATGCTGGACAAAGTGGTTAAAGATAAAGATGAGCTTATGGATTCAAATCCCACCTTAAGTACAGTATAAATGACCTCAGGTCTCTGTGACTCCCTACATCCTGCAGCTGAGAGCTGAGCTTGCTTAAAGTAGGTGCAGATCTTCTGTAACTGGCTGAATTTCAGCTCAAGTTGAACTCCCAACCTATGAGGAGACTGATACCGGAAAAGAATGACAACCTCTCAATTGAGGTGGGAATGTGAATGAAAACTCTGAGGTAGGTGAGGACAGTGAGCCCCTTCATTCTGACGAGTCCTCTCAGACAGCAGAAGGCAGTTCTCCAGGCCCAGCGGGAGCAGCCCTCCCAGCCCTTCGGGAACTCTCCTGAGGATAAATCTCACTGTCTTGCTTGACAGCTGCCTCCATGGTAGTCATTACCGTTTCCTCAGACAATGCAGAGCTGTCTCAGACAGCAAAGATGTTTTCTTGATAGCTGTTAGTCAAGATCACCAAAAACACAGCCTTCATACCAACCTCTGGGCAAATACAGCCCTGTATTCAGTTGGTTGCCCTTCTTTTATCCAAGATATCACATTGGCCCTTTGCACTAATTAGATAATTAGACTTCATGAGCAAGAAATAGCAAACTCTGGACATAAATGTAAGTCATTTGTACTAAGCATAGAAATAGATCTAAATAAGTAGATTTCATATAAATACAATGGAAGATGTTTTCATTTTACTGCCTCTGGCCACCAAAATTCAATATTACAAATATTGCAGAGAATTATTGGGAACTCAGCAAATATTGCAGACAATTACTGGGGACTCATTATGGTCTAGGTGTTGTTCCAGATATTTGTATTGGGCTGAACTAATAAGTATGTTATTTCTGCATTCTAACGCATCTGTTTTCTTCCTGTAGTTTTCCATACCCTCTTCCCATCTCACTGTTCCTAAACTTCTTTGAACCCAATAAAAAGTTAACCTAGTATGTAAAATGAATAAAAAAATTTTTTAGAAGTTAACCTAATACAAATTCTCAGAGATGTTTATCTCACGCTAAGTTAGATACAGTTTTTTTCCAATTTCACTAAAACAAGCAACATAACCCAGACAAAATGTAAACTAGACTATTGCATGGCTTTCATTTAATTTAATTTAAATAATACAGGAATATTCATAGTTTTCAAATTTGCTTAATTTATATTCTCTTTCCCTCTATGTCTCCTTAATCTACATTTAATTTATTAGGCATCAATCATTCTGAGCTAGTTAGCTGTTTAAATGACTATAATCTCAATACTTTTATTGGTTTTGTAAATTATTGTAAACATAAACCCATGATACAGAAAACAAAGTGTGTGTTAGGAATTAATTGAGACCATCACAGCTCACACAGCCAAATAATTTTCATACATTCCTAGAGTCAGCTCTCAGAAGAGTCCAGGCAGCAGGACTAGACTAGTTCTTCTTGCCTTTATTCCTATAAAAAGCAGGGTGGAATTTAAGCCATGCAGTCACCTAATTTATATTTTATGTTTGGGGTACTTTGCTTGCTTCATTATAATTGGGGAAAAGTCATATCAAATATGACATGAAATAAGCATCTCAAGAGACTTTGGGTCTGTGTATGTTATACACTGGTGTGCAGATACATGCGGCACAGCCACTCCTGTGGGCACTGGGGACCAAACTCAGGTCCTTTGAAAAAGCAGCAGAAATTTTAACAGATAAAATAGGTCACTCTCCACTTTATTTTTTGAGACAGAGTCTCTCACTGAACCTGGAGCTCACCATTTTGTTTAGAATAGCTGGCCAGTGAGCCTGAGATCCCCATGTCTCTGCTTCTCCAGAACTGGGGGTACAGTCTTGCACCCGCCTCACTGACACTCATATGGGTGCTGGAGATCAAAGTCTGTCCTCATGTTTACATGGCAAGCTCTTCACCCTCCGAGCGGTATCCCCAGCCCTACAATTTTCATTAGATTATTAGATGCCCTTCCCGTGAGCTATTACCTCTTGAAACATCAGTATACACATCTAGACTAGTGTACTATATTTCTCATTCTTAGAATCACTTCTAAGAAATAGTGACATTCCTTCTATAAGCCATGTGAAGCATTTTTGTATTGTGTAGTGGTACTTCCTGCATCATAACAAAGATGAAAATGTCTTTGAAGAAGCCCACATGATCATCGGTCATTAATCACATATCTTGAATTATTGATATCAATAATAAGACATCTATTCATCTCTCCCTGTATCATATCAAAGCTCCTTTCTTTTCAATGTAGTTTACAAATGTCTCACCTGTTACACTTCTTGTCTCCAATCCTACTGGCTAGAAAATCTCAAGTTCATGAAATTTTCTCTGATATATTTGGATAGGAATAGATAAAGTACACAATAAAAATGCAAATCTAATAAAATATAGAAATTCAATATTCTCTGAATGTATAAAATATTGTTCACATATTCTCCAAAATTAAAAGTTAATTCTTTAAGTAATGATTTATTGAATATATGTCTTCTAAGTATTATGTCACTACATTAATTAATGCATTAATCAAGGGGCACAAAAATGTATCAATGGACGTTAAGGAATGAAATCATAAACTTCCTCTTGAGTAGTTTGACCAGGAACTCATATTTGAATTCTCCGCTTCTTCCCCTGTTTCTTCAGCTGTCTGTAGGCTGTGGTTAGGGGTCCATCAGATCTGCCTGTTGTGTTGCTTACCTGCTGTCCCTGATTTCTGTGGTATGCCTGTCTGAGGTATTGTGTCTCTCCCTAACAACAGCCCTGGCTCTGTGTTTATTGAACAGCACAGAAAACTCACTATAGAAAGGAATGAAGGATTCCTTTTTACAGAAGCCTCTAACACAGTTTTACAAAGTATGAAGATACTTTGCTGACCCTAACTGACCCAGAATAACACTCAAAAAAGAGATAGATCTTATCAAGCTATGTCCACATGTGTCTCCAGCGTTTATGAAATATTTGTTTCATTTTAGGTGGCTACTTTTAGAAAATGCTATCCACAACATTCATACATTCTAGGTCAGAAGGGTGAAAGATCTATAACTTAAGATTAAAGTTAGAGTTGGGTAGTAAAAGTAATGTAATCACATAGGCAATCCAAAGCACACCAAAGTTGGTGACATTGCTTTCTTAAAGGCAGGTTAAACTTAAACAGGCTGAGTACGTAACAGAAGAGCAGATCAAGTACATAGTCTCAAATGATCTCAAGGCATATTATTAACTTGGTTGCAAAGTCTGGCAGAAGTCCTGTCTCTTTAAAGTCATAATGTATTTTCACAAAAAAATGTATCACCGCATGTCACAAGGGTTATAGCTATGTTCATGTACTTATAATCATCAAACATATGATCTTTAAGTTTTAATTCAAACTGATGAAGAAGAAAAAAACAGAAAAATAGTGGAACCAATATA
Source organism: Ellobius talpinus (assembly GCA_001685095.1). Classification (NCBI taxonomy): domain Eukaryota; kingdom Metazoa; phylum Chordata; class Mammalia; order Rodentia; family Cricetidae; genus Ellobius; species Ellobius talpinus. Next base: position 6,063 of record LOJH01048785.1, read on the forward strand.
TAAATAAAATGTTGACACTTGGAAAAAATGTTGGTAATACTAAATAATACTTGATATATAATGGTGTAAGCACAAATTAAGCAATGAGAATGACCAAATAACCATACCAATAATTTTATCACATGTATGTGTACATTTTGTGTGTGAGAGTAGAGGGACCTATGCCAGTGTGCATGTGTGGTTATAGGTTCATCTTGGCTGTTAGTCATTGCTTTCCTTGTTTGAGACAAGGTCTCTGATGTTTGCCGCTGGCTATGGCAGGCTCCCTGACCCACAGTCTTCTGTGGATTCATCTACCTCGGTCTCCCATCCCATCACAAGAACACTGAGATTACAGACACCAACTACTGTGTCAGTTTTGTGTGACTGAGAACGGGTCCCCGGGATCCCCACTCAGGCCCTCATCCTTGCAAAACAAGTGCTCTAACCGCTGAGTCACCTCCCATCCTTAATTAAAACTGTTCATCTTAAAAGACTTCTTTGCATGACCATAAACAATAAATTTTAAGATTTGTGAAATTAAATTTATTCTAGTGTTTCTATTATTATAATACCACTGCCAAAAGAAGTGTGAAATTCATTTTTTTGTTATTTCTCTTTACATTCCAATCATAATTTTCCCTCCAACCCCACCTCCCACTCCTCCTTGCATCCCCCCAGAAAAACCCCCATCCACTCCTCCCCATGGGTAAGGGCTCCCATGAGGAGTCAACAAAGTCTGGCACATTCATTTGGGGTAGGGCCAAGCCCCTTCCCCTGCATTAAGGCTGAGCATGGCATCTCACCATAGGGAATGGGCTCCAACAAGCTAGCTCATGCACCAGGGATAGATCCTGGTCCTTCTACCAGGGGCCCCTCAGATAGTCCAAGCTTCCCCACTGTCTCCCACATATGGAGGGCCTATGTCAATCCCATGGAGGCTCCACAGTTGTGGGTCTAGAGTTGATGAGTTCCCACAAGCTTGGTTCTGATGTCTCTGTAGATTTCTCCGTCATGATCTTGACCTCTCTTGCTCGTATATTCCCTCCTCCCTCTCTTCAACTGGATTCCCAGAGCTTGGCCTGGTTTTTTTGTTGTGGATCTCTGCATCTGGTTCCATCAGAACTGTGAAATTCTAAAGACCATTATTCATCCCACCATTAGAATAAAACGGTAAAAATAACTATGCTATAAAGGGCACAGAACACAAATGTTTGGATGTGTGTGAGAGAGATTTCTACTAAAATCTTTTAAGCACATAATTCCAATACTAATCAAACTTTTTCAAGGCATGTATAAAAGGATAATAAATTAATTCAATTTCAAGATACAAGAAAAACAGTGAGATCTAAATTCAGAAGGATTACATGGGAAGAAATGAAGCACAAATTAATCTCACTTGTGATTACCAGTGCGAATGCTAAAATACCTATAAAGAGCATCTAGTAGTACCTGTAAAGTAAAAGACCTAAGGACCAGGGGAGTTCTGTTACAGGAATGCAAAGATTATTCAGCATTACAAAATCTGTTAATATCTCAAAGTGGGGGAGTAGGAATGTGGTATCTCCACAGGGACAGAAAATGTGCCGAGTAAATTTAGCAGACTCTCTGGCTTCTAAAAAAGGAGGAAATAGTTTCCAAAAGCAAGCCTCACTGGATGCTTCCTTAATTGGTTCTTATTCATAATGGGGGAACATAAAATGAACTTTTGCACACCAAAAGTAAGGTTATTTGCTTACTAATACTGCTCCTACTTAATATCTCAGGGACGGTGATTAGAGCTGCATCCCAAGAAGTGGCTACAAGCACTGATGAAGGGAATGATTTGGAAAGAAGACCAAGAATTCTGTAGGCTATTGGAATAATTCAGGTATGAAAAGACAGGAACCTATACTAAAGTAGTGGTAGAATCAAAATGGGGACTCAAGCTTTCAAGTTTTGTAGAAGATAACTCAGCTGTATTTACTTCTAATAAAGGGAGAGAAAGATGTCACTAGAGTCCCTTTTTGAAAACAAGTACCTGAAGATAGGTGACAATTCAGAATAAAGGCAAAACAACAATGGCGGGGCTTGAGTTATCTGAGTATCTACTAAAAACCAAACTCTTTTAAAGAAACAATCATGCTTCAACTACATTTGTGGTTTGTGTTCCTTGTTTTATTGGGGTTTGAGGGGGTTAATATCTTCTTTTTTGATAATATCATCATACATAAAATTGAGGATGCTTAATTACTATATTAGCCTGTTATTTTTAAGGTATGTTTTAGAATAAACATGATAAAATAAAGATAAGAAATGACTTAATGATAAAATCAAATAATGTAAGAAATACTGGTTATTCATAGCCCTACACCACCACAGCGTCTGCACACAAGTCCATCACAGTCCACAACAGGACAGCGTCTGCACACAAGTCCATCACAGTCCACACCAGCACAGCGTCTGCACACAAGTCCATCACAGTCCACACCAGGACAGTKTCTGCACACAAGTCCATCACGGCCTCCACACCAGCACAGTAAAATAAATAAATATCTCTTTTTAAAAAAAAAAAAGAAATACTCGTTATTATAGTTAAATGTCATCAAACTGCCATTTAAAATGTACTGAGAAAAGAGATAAAATATTGTGGTTTAAAATTTTTAAGCCATTCTGTTATATTTATTCCAAAAGTTATATAAGGCTTTAAAATAGGCCTAGAGAAGTTTAAGCACAGAATATCCTGAATTTATAGACAAACCTAAAAAGCATGTAAGAAAGATTTGTATTCAATTTGAAGGAAGTAATGAGCAAGGAGCAGCCATTTCACTGTCGGAGGTAGATAATGAATGCTAATGATAAAGGCAGGCAGAACGACTCATTAAGCAAATTTATTTTCATCTTCTCCAAGTGGCACAATACTTGTGAATACGCTAACCCCCTGAAGTTTGCCTGCACTACTCAGATATCAACTGCAAATACCAAATAATTCCGGAAGGCAGTAGAGAGGGCTGCTTTCAAGAGAGGTAGTACCCTAGGTGTAGGGGAATGTGTTACAGCTCTGGAGCTACAAAGGCATCGTGGCTTATAGGGAAACCAGACTATACTTAGAGCCGCTGACTTTATCAGGAAGCCAGGCTACCTGATGCTGGGGTGCGGTGGGGTCCTGCTCTTCTCCTGGAAAGCTGCTAGAGTTGAGCTCTGTTCCCCTAAGGGAGTATCCTCGCAGTGCTATCCGCTTCTTCCCTGACCCAAGATGTTACTTCTTTTGCTAACACTCTGCTAAAGGCGAAGCGCTTGCAGAAAATGTAACGGTCTTCTCCCACTCTGGCGAAAAGCCGTTACTTTTTCTGCTCAGTTTTGGTCATTCCTACTTAGGGAGCATCCCAGCAAGGGTTTTCTGTTCTGTTCTGCTCAGCCTTGCTCAATCCCCCCCCCACACACACACACACAAGAAAGCACCTCAGCAAAATTTTTCAGCTCAGTCCCCTAAGGGACGTCTCAGGCAGGTTCTTCTATTCTGTGCAGGCGAATGAAGATTGTCACCCAAGACTCTTTTGAGAGACTTATTTGGGAAGGAGTAGTCCAGGAGAGTGGCTGCCTCTGCCAGGGAAGGATATTACGGCAGCCTCTAACTAAAGGGGCAGAGAGGCTTACATAGGGCTTCTTACGGGTGGAGTTTTCCATGGAGAAGAGGGATTGGTTAGTTTTCCATGTTCAGGGATTGGTTAGTTTAGTTCGTCAGGGGCAGAAATGGCTCTGATTTTTTGGCAAAACTGTGTTTCTTTCACTGGTCCTTTTTAGCCTTTTGACTCTTATCTTAGGACCAGGGCATACTTCTTTCATTTGCTCTGATTCTAGGGACAAAGTGCGTTTCTTTAGCACTGGTTTCAGAGTTGGGCATGTTTCTTTGGTCCTGGGTTCAGGGATAAAGATGTTTCTCTCCCTGGCTCAGGTCTCAGATCCAGGGTGTGTTTCTTTCACTGGCTCTGGGTTCAGAGTCAGGGTGCTCAGTGATTGGCTGGTTTCCTGCTCCAGTTGTCCCTTTTCCCCTACACTAGGTCATTCCATTTCATTCACACATACTTCAGCAGACATGCGTGAAAAATAGCATCTTTATTAGGAAAAAAAGTCTCTACAATCTAACCAAAGTTAATATTATCAAATATTTAGTCACTACTCAAACCAACTGTTTCAATTTTGTACTCTTTAGAATCGATTTGACTCCACAAGGAGCCAATCTGGTCCCACACTTCATTGGCAGGTTTGAGGGTTCTCTTTGAATATATATACTCACCTTCTCTTTTTCCTTGAAAGTTTTTGTTATGGTTGTTTTATGGTTGTTGTTTGGTTTTGGCAAGGGTTGCGTTATTTTGTTTTGTTTTTTGAGACAGGGTTTCTCTGGGTACCCCTGGCTATCTTGGAATTTACTCTGTAGAGCAAGCTGGCCTTGAACTCACAGATATCCGCCTGCCTCTGCCTCCCAGTGCTGGGATTAAAGGTGTGCACTGCCACTGCTGGGTTAGTGCAATCAAACGTTTTATACTATTATCGCAACAATAATATAATGACAATTACCAAGATAAATACAGTTGTAGTTGCCAGGATACAGTGAAGTTTGCAAGTCATACAGAGTTCACGAGATTAAATGTCCTTTTAAGCCTTCAGGCTTTTTTAACTACTAAGGGAACAGACAGAGAAGCACAAAGCAGCATGAATGCTTTGCTGCCTGAGGGAATACATCAGTCTCTCAGGAACTGGAAGGCACCCTGTGCCCCAGGAGCTGTGGACTCTTAAAAACCATGACACATATCTCGAGGCAGCTAGGGCAGGCCAACTCCATGGTCCCCTGTCACCTATAACTCGAGTTCCAGAGGATCTGGAATCCTTTTCTGGCTTCTGAGAGCACCTCCACTCTTCCTTCTGAGAGCACACACACACACACACATCCTTACACACACATACATCCTTACACACACGAACACATCCTTACACACATTCACACAACCTTGTACACACACATCCTACACACACAATTAAAAATACAACTAAAGAAGAAAACAGCATGAATTTATGATAACATTTCCATCCCAATTTACACCAAGTTTTCACTTAACCTTTGTTTTATTTTTACGTCTCTTGTGCAAAAATACGGGTTCCTAACAACAACAACAACACAATTATGGACTGGTTTTATTTCCTAAAATAATATCAATATTATTTCAAAAATACTGATAAATGAAAGATGGTTTTTATTACTTTCCTACTTAGGGTGTATTCACCAAAGATGCTCAACTTATTTTTAAAGCCATTTGGAATACCAATTCTGTGTGCAGTTAACGCATTCAACTAGTTTTGCTGTGGTTTTTGAAACTTTGTAGAAGAGGTAACTTATGATACAATATGTAAAGTGTTAACAAAGTTCCAAATCACTAGATGGAAAAATAATAAAGATGACATAGAAATTTTGTTTTCATGGCCTTCCTCCACTGTGATTTTCAAAGGTAGACAAGCGCGCCCCCTAGGGGACGTTTGGCCATGGCTGGTTTTCCCAACAGATGCTACTGCAGAGGGAGGTCTGAGATGCTGACCTCCATCCTCCCAGGCCATCAGCGGTAACAAAGAGCCACCCAGTCACAGCTACTGAGAAGCACTGTCATGAAATAAGCCCTTTTCTCTTAGATTTTGGTACCCCCTTCATTTATCTTAATAGCAACAAAAAGTAGTCCTTCAAAAGAAAGAAAATTATAAAGTACACAATTTGCTCCTCAATTCTTCAACTCAGTATCTAGGGAGCGTTTCAAAGCAGTAGATGGATATATACATCAATGCCTCCTGCAGGAAGGCAATACTTCATTGTGCAGAGGTATGGTAATTCATCGAACTCTTTTCTAGTAGATATTTGGCTTTTGTTGCTGCTGCTGCTGTTGTTCTTTTCTCTGTGGAAAATAATTTTACAATAGAAATTTTGGCATATGCATCTTTTTGTAGTTTTGCAAAATCCACAACTTAAGGTGAATTTCTGTAAGTATTAATACAACTTTGCTAAGTGCTCCTGATCACCCTCCAGGGGGCAACAGCAAATTCGTACTTTCTGACCTAACAACTTAATATGGATTATTGCCGTTCTGCCATCTGAGAAAATTATGTCTACATAATTTTAATTTGAATCTTATCTGTAAGATTAGACATCTTTTTTTTACTTTATTAGAGGAAACAGAATTTCTTTATTACTCTTACTAGTTAACTTCTTTTTACAAATTTATTTATTCTTCTCTCATACACTACATCCTGACAGCAGTTTCCCCTCCCTCCTCTCCTCCCAACCCCTCCCCCTACCTTCTCTCTTCCA
>LOJH01048788.1:6364-16426 GCA_001685095.1 Ellobius talpinus
CTTGGACTCACAGAGATCCACCTGTCTCTGCCTCCAGAGTGCTGGGATTAAAGGTATGCGCCACCACTGCCCAGCTAAAGGCTTCTAAGATTTGCAATATATTACCTTCCCTCCTAAAAGAGAAACTCCTGTAATCTCTGTCTGTCATACTGAAGTATTTGATAGGTAAATGGGATACAGAATGAGTCACTATGGTTGACCATGTTGCTATCAATGTAAAAAGTTGATAAGGTGGGGGCTGGAGAGATGGCTCAGTGGTTAAGAACACTGGTTGACTGGTTGCTCTTCCAGAGGTCCTGAGTTCAATTCCCAGCAACCACATGGTGGCTCACAACCATCTGTAATGAGATCTGGCACCCTCTTCTTGCATGCAGGCATACATGGAGGCAGAATGTTGTATACATAATAAATAAATAAAATCTTTAAAAAAAAAGTTGATAAGGTTACCAACAGTGGCCATCCCATTCCTAAAATGCCTCTGCCAAGCTTGACCCCAGCCTCCCCCATCCCTGGGGCAACAGTGTTTTCCCCAAAACAGTAAAACAAAGAAATAAAGGGGTGGAGCTTGCGCTTTGCAAAAGCCAAAAGTTCTCTGACTTTCTGGGGGTATTCCTTCCTGAAAACAGAAATGAGTTCACCCTTTAAAAAAGTGATTTCCATTTACCAATCTTTTAAGAATTCTGAGCAAATAACAAACAACTTATTAAATGTACAAACACAATAATTCTAAGCATAAAGTTTAACAAAGTACAAAAAAAATTAGGGATAGATGCTAGAAATTTAATAAAAGGTTAAAAGTGTTTTGTTTTGTTTACACTTACCCACTCTTCGACATTAGGGGGCTGTTCATCATAAATATGTTCTTTATCCCACAAAATATTGGACTTGTCATACCGGTCCATCTTTCTTCGGGTTTTCACAGCAAAGAAAATAATTAAAGCAAAAGCCACGAGTATCATGAAGCCCAGGACAATGGCTATAGCCTAAAAGGGATGAAAGATATGGACATAATTAATTTTAATTGCTTTAACTGAAATCCACCTTCTAAGAACTAAAACCCTTACCAACGGGCCTGAGTACTTGTGATTTAACGGGTACAAAACTAAACTTCTACAGATTAGTTCTGTCATTAAAAACTAACCCACACCAACTGGACAAAGCTAGCAAAACACACGCAAAGTGTGCCTGGGTGCGCACAAACAGAAATGGACACAAACCAAGTGACTCTGTGCTCAAACCCTGCTTACAGGTAGACCCGTCAGTACTCACTTCAGAGCTACAGGAAATGGGTTCTGGACACTGTGCCTCAGTCGCTGTCAGATTTTTATAAAAAAGCGAAAATAGCTGGTACAGTAATGAAATCAATGGGTTTTTGTTTGTTTTTTGAGGCAATGTCTCAAATAGCCCAGGCTAGCCTCAAACTCTCTATGTAGCCGAAGATGATCTTAACCTCTTGGTCTTCCTGCCTATTCTTCCCCAGTGCTAAGATTACAGACATATGCCCAGCATCAATGTCTTTCTTCTAAAGGGTTTGAAAATGCTAATTTCAGAATCATACCTATAACCCTGTTCATGACGCATGCTTGGCAACCTTTTTACACTCTATGTAAGTTGAGCCATCTGTCTTAACATAAATGATAACACTATGAATCTAACCAACCTATAAATTAGAGCAAATGGACGAATGAGTCCTTTGATCTAGCAAGTTCCTCGGTTTTCAGTGCCTTGTGACAATGAAGCCTCCTCTTAATGGCTCATCCAGTCTCTGGCAGACGTATTAGGTGGTCTGCGCACGCTTGAATACGAGACCAGTACTGGTTATCTACTTACGGCTAACAGCAGGCTCTCCTACCCACTGTCTACCTCGCAGTGACATCCTTTTTCAAAGAATATAGGTTTCAAGTAGCCAGAGGATTACGAGGGACCAAAGTGTGGTGAGATAGGCAAACCGATTCTACCAATTCGCAGTCCTCACCACAGACAGGTCTGAACAGTAACAGCAAGGGCTCTGAAACCTACACCAGCAAGGAAAACACTCCGTCTTCAAAATCAAGATAGGCAGACAGTGGAGAAAGTCTAACCCAAGAGAGTGACTCATTCAGAGAAAGAATGAGAACTCCTGAGTCAAGAGGAGGGGAAAGACAGCAGTGGCATTTGTGGCTTGAAGTAATTGAGGTGACTCACAGTTGCCTACGGTAGGGTCTACGCCTCTGAAGCACATAAAATCACCTGGACGAAAAAGTACCAACATTCTGGAAACTACCACAAGAAATGGAAAGATATCCTATGTTCATTGATTAGAAGATTTACAATCTCACTGGACAATGATTGCATACGCCTTTAATTCCAGCACTCTAGAAGCAGACGGATCTCTGTGAATTCAAGGCCAGCCTGATCTACAAAGTGAATTCCAAGACAACCAGGGCTACAAAGAAACCCTGTCTTGAAAAATGCACGTTCCCCCACCCCCCAAAAAAGAAGAAGATAAAAAGAAGAAGACTTAAAATTGCAATAATGACAAAATTCCCCTAAACTGAGCTACAGATTTGGGGCAACACTTCAAAGTCCCAGCAAGCAGCTTGCAAAAACTAAAACTTATCCTACCATGCACAAAGGTTATCCTAAAGGATAATCCTAAAACGCAGATAGAAATGCAAGAAATACAGAATCTAGTCAAAATAATTTTAAATAAAGTTAGAGAATCCGTACTTCACAACTTCAAAAACTTACCATAACAGTAAAGTAAAAAGACAGTGTGGTGTGTGTGTAAGGACAGAAACATAGATTAACGGAATCAAATGAGATTCCAAAATGTTCACATCTATAACCAATTTTGTGTGTTTGTGTGTATACACAAGTGTAAGCAAGAGTGCACTTTCTTGGGTGTGCACTTTGTGGGTATACTTGCCTATATACGTGTGTGTCTACGAGGAAAGGTCAAAGGTCAACAGCAGGTATCTTCCTCTACGACTGTTCATTTTAATTTTCGAGAAGCAGACTCTCCATGAACCTGGAGTTTGACATTTCACCTAGCCTGGCTGCTCGTGAACTCCTAGGAGTGTCGATTGTTGTGCCGTCAGCACAAGGGTTACATGTGTGCACATCCACCATGTTTGGGGTTCTTGCATGGGTTCTGGGGATCCCAACTCAAGTCCTCATGATTGTGCAAGCATCTACCCACTGAGACATCTGCAATTCCAAATGTTTCTAACACAGGGCCTCGTGCAGAATAAGCAAACTTTCCACCAATAAGCTATATCCATCACCCACACAGTCAACTCATTTGGGACACTGAAAGGAGAAAACTGAATGGACCAGGGGAGGGAGCTCATATGCCTGTAATTACAGCACTCAGAAGGCTGGAGCTACAGCAGGATCACAATTTACAGGCAAATGTGGGCTATACAGTAGGACCCTGGCTCCAAAGAGGGGGATATAATTAAAAAGAAAAAGCAACTTTTATGGAGAATATTTACTTTTGTTGATAAGATACCATAAGCAAAAAACAACAAAAGAAAAATCAGACAAGAGCCTATCAAAACTAAAGTTTTGTGTAAAGAATATCATAAAAAAACTTAAAAGGGGTGAGGGCAGAATAACAAATATTTATATAAATCATTCATAAGAGATTTATATGCCTATTATAAAGACTAAAAACAGGCTAATTTTAAAAGTAAGTTTTTGAATATACAATGATGATAAATGTTCAATACATATATGAAAATATGCTCAGTATCACTGGCTATCACGGAAAACAAATCAAAATACAAGCAGGGCATAGGAGCACACCCATAATTAAGGCTCAGAATGCTAAAGCAGGAATGCTGTGAGTTCAAGGATGACCTGGGATACATTTCAAAACTTTACCTCAAAAAAACCAACAAACCACACACACCCAAAAAGCCACCTACAATGAGGAGACAGACTGACAACAACAGGCTTTGGTGAGGAAGTGGACAGTTAAGACCCTCACGCTTTTTGGAGAGACTGTAAAATGGCTTTTTTGGAAAACTGACAGTACCTCAAAAAGTTAGAGCCACACACAACTTATCATCAATTCTCCCTGCAGCTATACTCACAACTCAAGAAATATTAGGAGTCACACAAAAACTTGTGCATCAAGGATCCTAATAACAGAAGTAACAGACAATGCAGAGGCAGCCTTAATGTTCATAACTGATGGGTAAATAAAATGCAATATATGTTCTTAAATCATTCATCAATAAAAAGAAATAAAGGACTTACACATGACAAAAACACAGATAAAAAAATTAAATTAAATTAAGTTTTAAAAAACCATCATGCTAAGTGAAAGATGCCAACCATAAGAGACCAGATATTGTGAAAACTCTTAACAACAGAGAACAGGCCAAGTTGGATGGGCAGAGGGCTGCTGCTCAGAGTGGGTCAAAAAAATGGTGAGCAAATGCTAATGGACACAGACATTGCCTCGGGAGACAGTGAAAATGTTCCACAACTGTAGGGATGCTTGCCCAATTCTGTGACTGCATAACCAACCACTGAGGTACTCTATAAACAGATAGATGGTATGTTAACTATGGCTTAACAATGACATCCAGTCTCTCCCCGAAATTATGGCATCATTAAAAGTAGGGCCTCAGACATTATTTTTAAATATTCCCATACTCACTATTCTGAGCGTCTCTAATCTCATGGAGAGAAGGATGGGTTATGGGAAAGAACAAAAACTACTCATACTACCAGGAGGTGGTGGTGCACGCCTTTCATCCCAGCCAGCCTGGTCTATGGACCGAGTTCCAGGACAGTTAGGGCTGTTACACGGAGAAACCTGTCTTGAAAAACCAACAAATTATTCCTACCTCTTGGGGATCCACCACACAGTAGTGATAGAGATACTGATCCACGTAGAGTCCAGTAGTTCCAGTATAGAACTGACTGCAGAGGGCATAGATCTGTGACCCGTACATAGATCCAGAGGCCTGGGCAGTTGGGTTGACTCCCATTATATACACGATTGTTGCAATAAACATCAGGATGCCCAGGATAACGCTGACTATGATCACAATCAAATAATATCTTCTTGTTCTGGACATTCCAGATCTTACAACACTGGTAACAAATATTACTAAGGAGGCAATGAAGCAAAAGGCTGCCATGGCCAACAGGAAACCTTTGGCTGCTCTTGGATCTGTATACCCTCCATAGCCATAACCATAGCCATAACCATAGCCATAGCCACTTCCATAGCTACCGAAGCCACCTCCTCCATAAGGGTAGCCTAGGCTACTGCCAAAGATGCCAGTTCCATAGCCTCTGTCCCAAGCAAGCGTGGAAGCCACACAGGCAAATATGGCGATACACATCACAATGATGAGCATGGACAGGATCCGAATCACTCCTGGAGGTGACGTCCATTTGTAAAAGTGAAGAATTTCATCTTCTGGGTAAAAGGAGTACGCCGGCTGAGAGAGCATTGGTCGAACGTGCATTTCTCCCCCATAGACGTCATTGCTTGGTGCGTAATGATTGGGTTTGCTAAAGGGAAAATAAAAGATCTGAAATGAAAAACTGCTTGGAATAAAATTAGCCAGATGGATGAAACTATTTCAAATGTCCCACTGAAGACTAAAGGGGCACAGCTGATTCTGTAGGACAAATCTGAGATGGATTGAGTTTCCAGCTGATACAGACACTACTGGTCTTGGAAACGTACTTGACAATAACCACTCTATGACATTAAAGGGCAATGGTTCTCCAGATGTTACTCCATGTAAGGATAATCTGGAAACAGGCAAAATGTCAGGTAATGGGGCTGGTGATGTAATTGAGTGGTAGAGCCATGTTTGTTCCACTCCCAGTACTGGGAGAGGAAAAAAAATCTCAGAGGCTGCACATCTTATCAGTGAATTCACAGCATGTGTGGGTGGGACCCACACAGCTTCAGAACAATGATATCAAGCTTTTTTTTTGTCTATGTGGCACAAGGTAATTGCATTTAAACACAACACCCACACCAGTCTATTGGGTGTCCTGTGTAATTCCTAGCAGTCCTGTTCTTCTCAGGACTTAGTCTCTGAAGGCAACTTCTGGAATTTCAGGCAGGCTTATGTTGGGCACTATGCTTGGCAGTGGAAAGATCTAATTAGAAAAGGAAGAAAACATGAGATGTGGTACTATAGTGGTATATTATTTGTGTTTTAATCAATAAAGCTTGCCTGAAGATCAGTTCAAAGCAGTCGCACTAGTTAGCCATACAGGCCAAGCAATGGTTGCACACACCTTTAATCCCAGCAGCCGCACTAGTCAGCCATAGAGGCCAGGTGGTGGTGGTGCACACCTTTAATCCCAGCACTAGAGAGGAATATAAGGCAGGATAAGACAGGAACTCACTCTTTCAGTCTGAAGATTTCATAGAGGTAAGAGCTCTCTAGTGGCTCGGCTGCTTTGCTTTTCTGATCTTCAGGTTGAATCCCAGTATCTGTCTCTGGGTTTTTATTATTCATGCTATATAATATAGCAAGAGGTAGAACCCTGCATTCAATCCCCAGGACCATCAAGAAGAGTGTGTGTGTGTGTGTGTGTGTGTGTGTATGTGTGTGTGCATGCACATGTTACATAAATTATTTATAATATGTATTATATATTTATTACTCAAGGAGTAAAATATTGAGCAAAATACTACATAATCTATAGTTAATTACATCAAGAGTGGCAATGTGCCAGGCAGTGGTGGCACACATCTTTAATCCCAGCACTCAGGAGGCAGAAACAGGTGGATCCCTGTGAGTTCGAGGCCAGCCTGGTCTACAGAGCAAGTTCCAGAATAGAGTCCAAAGCTACAGAGAGAAACCCTGTCTTGAAAAACAAAAAACAGTGGCAAAGTAAACCAATTCTACACCAAGAGCTCATCAGGGAATGCTCGGCTGGATTCTGAATCTCCGTTATAAAAATTACTTTGCACATTCCAATAATTTAATTATAAATTGGTAACTTGTATCAGAGCCACTGTCATTTGACCAAATTGAACCTAAGAACTTTGAGCCTTACATAATATCTTGGTGGGTGTTACTCTCTTTGTTTTTTTTTTCAAGCAGTCTCTCTACATAGCCCTGGCTGTCCTCAAAGTCACAGAGATACCTGAATCTGCCTCTGCCTTGCAGGCGCTAGGATCAAAGGCATAAACTACTACACCTAGCCCTAGGCAATATCTTGAGGCAAACACTAAAAATAGATGGTGTAGTTGCCTCCACAGGCAACTATAGACCATTTTGGAAGTTATGCAGAAGAAGGAAATTCACTTTTCATTGTAAATCTTTGGTACAATTCACATCATTAAGTGCAAACTGTTCAGATTGTTTGAGACAGTCTTACCACATAGCCCTAACCAGCCTTGTAACCTACACAGAGACCCAGACTACCTCAAATGTATGGTAATCGTCCTATCTCTGCCTCCGAAGCACTAGGATTCCTAGTGTGCACACCATCCTGGGCTTAGGGGTTTTTTTGTTTGTTTGTTTCCTTGCTTGTTGTTTTGGTACAGGATCACACGTGGCCCAGGCTGGCTTCACTCTCATTATGTGGCTGATTCTCCTGCCTCCACCTCCAAAATGCTGAAATTAAGGTGTATGTCACCATGCCTGGTTTATGCAATACTACAGATCAAACCCAGCCACCACCTGAATCATGCTAGGCAAACTACCAACTGAGCCATGTCCCCAGCCTAAAAGTGTGTGTGTGGTGGGGGAGTATTCAGTACTGGGGAGGGATTTGGGCTCTACTGCTGAGCTAGAGCCCTAATCCCCTCCCTGGCTTAATTTTTAAAAACAAAGACTTAATGGATGGAAGTTTCTTTTACATATAACAAGCCCCATTAGAAGAGAGGAAAATTAATTACTTACAATTCATCAGGTCGGTAAGGCGGTGGACTTTCAAGAGGCCTCACAGACATGGCTGATCTCGCTGGTCACCTGATCTTTGTGATGAGCAAGACTTCAGGCTCCCAAGATAAGCAAACCTAAGCAACAAAAGTAGGCCAGTGGAATTACTGCTGAGACCAGAGGAGTTGGCATCACCAAGAAACGTACAGAATCCAGTCTCCAAGCACCTGCTCACCCCATGTTAATTCTCTGTTCCACTGCCACTTCCACGTGGCAGACCTTCAATTCCTCAGGCACAGAAAATCACATTTCTCCTGGGGCCAGTATTGCATTCTGCATGGCCCTGGCACACAAGTATCTTTAAACTTAAAATTCTGAGCTACAATAATGACAACCTCACATCACTTTATAATATTGAAGGGAAAAAATTAAATAGCCACTAAGAACAAAGGCATACAAAGAAAAAAGAGATAAATTTGAGGTTTATCATGAGGTTAAACATGAGATCTTGCCTCAAAAAGATAAAGGAAAAAGGGGGAGAGAAGGATTTATTTCACAAAATTAATTATTTTGGATCAGCAAGATGGCACAGTTGGTAAAAGTGTCTGCCACAAAGTCTGATGACTAAATTCAATCCCTGGAATATACATATTGCAAAGAGATAACCAACTTCTGCAGGTTGTTCTCTCACCTTCACACGTGTGCCATGGCAAGCACACATGAACACACACACACACACTAAAATGTTTAAATTTTTTTTAAAAAGTAATGATTTACTTTTTTGTTGTTGCTTTTGGTTTTTTTTTTTTTGGTTTTTCTGTGTGGTCCTGACTGTCCAGGAACTCACTCTGTAAATCAGCCTGGCCTTGAACTCACAGAGGTCCACCTGCTTCTGGTTCCTGAGTGCTGGGATTAAAAGCGTGCACCACCAGGCCTGACTCAATGATTTATTTTCTCTTATTTTTGTGCACTGGAGTTTTACCGGTGTGAGGGTGTTCGATCCCCTGGAATTGGAGTCACAGACAGTTGTGAGCTGCCATGTGGGTGCTGGGAATTGAACCAAGGTCCTGTGGAAGAACAGCCAGTGCTCTTAACCACTAAGCCATCTATCTCTCCAGCCTCTTTAAATTTTTAAAACAAATAATAATTTTGCTGGTGGTGCACGCCTTTAATCCCAGCACTTGGGAGGCAGAGACAGGTAGATCTCTATGAGTTCGAGGCCAGCCTGGTCTACAGAAAGAGTTCCAGGACAGTTTCCAAAGCTACACAGGGAAACCCTGTCTCAAAAACAAAATGATAATAATAATTTCAATGCCAGGTACAGTAGTATATATCAGAAACCCCAGCTACTCGGGAATCTGGGGCAAAAGGATCTCAAAGTGGGAGACCAACCTAGCCAATACAGTAAGACCCTTAGCAAAAAACAAAACCAAACAAACAAACAAAGCCGAAGACTGTAGCTCCTTAGTGGAGGATTTGCTAGGACTATAGCTCCATAGCAGAGAATTTGCCTAGAATGTTCAGGGTCCTAGATTTGATCCCCAACACTGAAAGAAAGGTAACTTCCTATTACCTTTAATGCTCATGTAGGATGAGTGTGCATATGAAAATGCAGCTGTAACTGTCCAGCACCTGTTAGTGTTCCAAAGTTAACTAAAGCACAACTTAAGTGTGCCCTTATTAAAAGTGATTATATCCAGGTGGTGGTGTCACACACCTTTAACCCCATCACTGGGAAGCAGAGACATTGGCTCTCTGCTAGTTCGAGGTCAGCATGGTCTACAAAGGAGCCCCTGACAGCCAGAACTGTTACGCAGAGAAACCCTGTCTCAAAAAAAAAGGAAAACAGGTGGTTGCAAGATATAGGCACAGATGGTGTGATTTCGAGCCATCCCATTCTCTTATCACCTTCTCTAAGTCCCCAAAAATGTCATTTTTACAAAACTAGAAAACACATATTAAAGAGTCCTTTCAGAGGAGAAAAAGCAGAGCAGTTGTGTTCTAGAATTCCTTAAAGCAGAGTGTCTGCACACCTGAAAGGCGATTTCACTCAATCAGCACACATTTACCAAGGTCCTAACTAACTACACAGCAGAGCCTGTGGAAGTACGAGACACACACAGAACAGGAACATCTCCAGGCCGAACTACGTGAGCAAGAGTGATGCCAGGCGGTGGTGGCGCACGCCTTTAATCCCAGCAAT
>LOJH01048788.1:18886-29248 GCA_001685095.1 Ellobius talpinus
GTGGGGCACACCTTTAGTCCCAGCACTTGGGAGGCAGAGAGGCAGGCGGATCTCTGTGAGTTCGAGGCCAGCCTGGTTTACAGAGCTAGTTCCAGGACAGTTAAAGCTGTTACACAGAAAAACCCTGTCTCAAAAAAAATAAACAAACCACATACACATACACACACAAAGGCAATACAGGGGCTAGAGAGATGGCTCAGCAATTTAGAGTGCTCACTGCTCTAGCAGAAGAACTGGGTTTGGTTTCCACATCAGACAGCAAGTGCCAGTAACTCTAGTTCCAGGGACCCAACACTCTCTGGCTTCTTCAGATACCAGCATACATGTGGTGCACATGAACATATCCTGGCACACACACCTACATGTTAATACACAAATCTTTTCTTTTTTAAGATACAAAAGGTGAGCCAGGTATGGTGGGTGACATGCACCTTTAATCTCAGCAGTCAGGAGGCAGAGGCAGGAGGATATCAGATATCTATGAGTTTAAGGCCAGCCTGGTCTACAGAGCAAGCTTCAGAGAAGCTAAGGTTACATAGTAAGACCCTGTCTCAAAAAAAAGAGGAGGAGGAGGAGATTGATGACGACTACCCCCGAATTCCAGGCTCTGTGTCAATTATTAAAAACTAAATTAACCTTGTCTCGAACCCCCCCAAAAAAAGCTAAATTAATTCCAATTCAAGCTTTAGTTGTCAGAAATTCAAACAAGATCCCTTTCTAAGTGTTATTTCCTAGAGGTTGGAGTTTGGCTGTCATGTTTCCTCCAGCAGCAAGGATTTCTAAACTGAAACAATTTGAGAAAGTGGATTTTAGACAGCTCTTGCTACACCTTGGTTTCTCCTCTGAAGAAAGTTACCAGGCAAGAGCACAGAGAAAGAATCCAGAGAATCTGGAGTACAAACTTGTAGGATTGGGCAGAGACCCAGGGAGCTAAATAACAGCATCTAATTAGCACAAAGAATGGAGCATTTATGTTCACCTGGAGTGAGGTCTCCAGTGGTAACCGCAGAAAAGGTTATCCAGATTTGCAGCTGACCAAACACTGGAAAGAATAACTAAGAACCCAAGGGCTAGAAATCCATTGAGAATGAGCAAGGTCTCTCTCCAAGATCAAAATGAGTTTGAAGACACACACTAGTTCCACCAGCCCCATTTATTAGTTTGTCAGCAACAACCCCATCACATTCTCTGAGTTCCAGAGATTTATCTCTGTCAAAAGGGGGAATAACCCTGACCTTGGCTGGGGTAAATAAAGCAGAGAAAAGAAGCAGATGCATTCATACTCCATGGTTCCCCGAAAGGTGAGTAAGGTAAGCACTCAGGCACGCAGGTGTTTGGGCACATAAATAAGTCACTTAGATGTGAACACTCAGGGCTGCAGGTGTAGCTCAGTGAGGTCACACACAAGGTCCCAAGTTCACCCAGCACCAATAAAATACAGCAAACCTGCTGCTGAAGCCCAGAGATTTTGCCACTGCCTGCTTCCCTGAAAACTGACAGGCTGAGGTTGGTAGGGGAGACGGAAAAATAAAAATAAAAAACTTAATTCACAAAAATCTATATGAGAATACAGGAGAAAGGGGATCCGACTTGGCCTCTGTTCAATCTTAGAGGCACATACCCCACCCCCAGCAAAAAGAACATTTCCTTCAGTAAGAATTTTAGCAAAGGCTGTCCAAATCTTAGAGAGCACTCAGAAATAGTGTTCATGTCTAGGAATGCTGTAAGGGAACCAACAGGAGCTGGGGCTGGAACTCGGTGGCCTTGGATTCCAGCCCTAACCCTGAAAGTGAAAAGAAACAAAACCTAAATCTGCACGTCAGGTTCCACCCTGGGTACAGATCCAGGACAGCAACTATAACAGTTCAGGATCTTAAAACAAAACAAAACAAACAAACGTGTCTTAAGAAAATAGCTGGAAAACAGGAAATGCTTGTCCTGGGGAACTTGATCTGGATAACAAAATGATTTTAATGCCCTTTTAGACTACTCTAAAAGACCTGAAACATTTTAAGAACTGTCTTTGTAGTCCTAGAAATGGTTAGAAACAAAAACAAAACAAAACACCCAAAACCGCAGGATCGGATTTCATCTCAATGTTGGGAAGGTTTCCCCTAGTGGGAAGTGGCCCTGACTCCACCCCCTCCAGGAATAACAACCATTTCAGTTCCTGCCCATAGGCAGGAGTTACTTAGTATTACTTTAGAGATGCCACTTCAAGGTCCCTAAATCAGTGACAAAGCCTCACAGCCAGCAGCTAAAGAGCAAGGGACAGTAAGTTTGTGCCACACGGAGGGGGAAAGGGAGTGGAAACGCCTCTAGGACTTGGCCTAAGGGCCCCACTGGTTTCTTTCATCACAGAGCATGAAGACCAGCAGGGCTAGAAGACCACAGCTATGTTAGCTAACGGAGGACAGACAGACAGCAGATCCTTACAGAACATGTTACACAGAAAACCAGCATTCCCAGCTAATGTTTTTATATGTGTGTATGTACATATATGTGTGCATGTATTGTTTTTTAAGCTAAGTGTGGCGGTGTATGATTTTAATCACAGCACTTGGGAGGCAGAGGCAGGTGGATCTCTGTGAGTTGAAGATCAGCCTGGTCTGCAGAGGGAGTTCAGGACAGCCAGAGCTACCTAGCAGAGAGATTTTATCCCAAAAACAAACCACAACAACAAAATCTAAAGTAATATATTAAGAATCTCTCTTTAAGGGCTAGAGAGAGTGTTCCAAGGTTAAAAAAAATCACTTGTTGCTCTTTTTGTTTTTGTTTTTAGAGACAGGGTTTCTCTGTAGCTCTGGAGTCTGTGCTGGAACCCTGGAATTCTTATAGACCAGGCTGGCCTTGAACTCAGAGAGAGCCACCTGCCTCTGCCTCCCTCCCAAGCACTGGGATTAAAGGTGTGCTGTGCACCACCACTGTCCAGCTTAAAAAAAAAATCACGTGATGCTCTTGTAGAAGATCAGGGTTCAATTCCCAGAACCCACATAGCGGTTCACAGCCATCTGCAACCCTGCTTTCAGGCAAACATGTGCATGCACATATATGCATGTAGGCAAAACAGTCATACATATAAAGAAAAAAAGAACTTAAAAAATCTCTCTATATAATTAAGGACTCCAAGTAGGATTTTTTTCCCCTGCTGAGGATTGAACCTAGGACATTATACATTCTAATCAAGCAGTTTAAGATTGATTTACATCTTCAGTGCCAAAGAATATTTTTAAGTCTTTTTTAATTATATTAATTAATTTACACTCACGTCTCATGGCATGCGAGGTCAAAGGACAATTTTTGGCCTTCTATTCCCTCCATGGACCAAACTCAAGTCATAGGTTTGCTGGCAAGTGCCTTTACCCACTGGGCCATCTACCAGTACCCCAAAGAGGATTTGTAAAGATTTTTTTTATTATTATTTTTAGTTATGTATATGTATCTGTGTTTAGGTTTGTGTATTTGAGTGCAGGTGCCCACAGAGGCCAGAAGTTGGATCCCCAGGAGCTGGAGACAGTTGTGAGCCATCTCACATGGTTGCTGGGAAGTAAACTTGGGTCCTCTGGAAGAGTAGAATATGTTATTAACCACTGAGCGAGCCATCTCTCCAGCCCCAAAACTTAATATTTTTCTTTTTGAGATACAATCTTGTTATGTAGCACTGGCTGTCCTAGAACTCACAAGAGCTTCACCTGCCTCTGTCTCCCAAGTTCTGTAACACTATGCTCCACCCCCTGAGAGGATCTTGATGTTGCCAGTCAAGTTCCTTATTTCAGCTCACAGCTCAAATGTAGCTTCAGGGATGCTCTCCAGACCACTCAGTAATTTTCCTCCATCCCTGACCTCAGGCCTGACCTCTCCTCCCCAGGCGGAACATGAGAACTCGACCATCACCTTCCCTAGTCCCTTTGCTGGTCCTTGGCACAAAGGGATGGCCCATCGATATTTGGTTAATAAAGCCGATGCTCCATTTTAGTGAGTTGGAATTTCAGTCTAGCAGTGACAGTGAATGTCCTGAACTACGCGAACTAACAGTAAATATATCAAATCGAGGTCAGCTGAAAGTCCATGCTTACATTCTGAGATGGGGGTGGGGGACAAACACACAAGAGTATAGGCTCAACTTGTGAGCTTGTTAGAAAGGAAGAATAAAAGGCCCCATCCCAAACTACAAGTCATAAGTACTTCAGAGAAGAAGAAAACAACCCTAGGTGCTACAAACAATAGCCAAGAAGACTATAACTAAAAAAGTTTGCTTGAAAGTTGGGACATAGCTAGCAGAGCCCTAAACTGTATTCCCCAAAGTGCAAAATTGCTCTCAATATCAAGTGACACACCAAAATCTCCAGGTGTGGTACAAACAGGCTGGATTGAAAAGTGCCTCTTCGGCTTGCTATAGTAGGCATTTTCTCTGGAATTCTCTAGGGTTAATTTGTCCTTATGGCTTGGCTTAAGTTTTCTGTATTCTGTAGTCTACGTTTGCAAAAATGTAAATTTTTGAGGCATTTTGTTTTGGTTTGATTTGGGGTTTTCTGTTGTTGCTTGTTTTCGTGCTGAGATTCCAACCTTGGAACAATGTCCCACCCCAAACTCTTAAGATTAAGGTCTAATAGGATCTGCTTTAACAAAGAACCTTATACAGAGAGGTGCTGCCTGGGAGTTGCCAGAGGCAGAGAGTGCCCCCCACTCCAAACTTAGCTCGCTGACCTGGCCATCCCATCACCTAACAAAGGAAGCACTAACAAGTAGATAAATCCAAAGAAGAAAAGAGAAAACCACCACCAGGGGAAAATTAAGGAACTACTGTTACACTAAGGGACATGTAGCTGAACAGCCCACCAGCAACAGAAGGCATCACCAGAAAGCACCGCGCTGGGAATCATTTCTCTTTTCCCGGGATCTCCATAACACACCTGTTGTGCCAGAGAGCCACACACTACTAACCTGCCTGGAAAGCTGCCTCCTTCCCGTCCCAGGTAATTCCCCTGGTGACACTTTGCCTGGTGAGCCCGGGGCAGGCCGAAGGATACTGCCGCTCCTGCTGGGGTTCAGTCGCTCCACCTAGAACGAAAGGGGCTCAGAGTTGTTCCAGCGCCAAGATGCAGAGGCCATTTTGGTCCCCACCCACTTTTCCCTGCATACTTCCTCCAACGCTGGCCACTCGCCCCTGTACTCGCGGGGCCGGCTTTGCCCGGGATATCTGCAAAGTGGATAGCCTAGGCAAGCTGCGGGAACCCCGCGACCGTGCGTGCGCCCCACGGCGGCTCTACGCTCGGGAGCAGCCGGGCCAGTGCAGGGCCGCGGAGCAGGCTCTGCCCCGGGGCAGATCCGCAGCTCGCGGTCACGGATGAGAATCTACTGTGTGAGCAGCTTCCCTCGAAATCCAGCATCACTCGAAAAGAACAGCTCAAATCAACAAGGGCGCACGCACCGCCCCCTGTTTCAAACAGCCAAGTAATACACGCCGAGACTCTGGGGACACTGCTGAAGACCCCTGGCCTCCCCTTCCCCTGGGATGAATTACCCAAATGGGGCAGAAACCAGGAGGGCCACGGGGATCTAGGTCGCCCTGCATCATCTCTCTCCAGTCCTAACTGGGGACCTCGAGAATCCCACAGTTCTCTATCGCCCTAGCTGAGCGTGGGATCGGCCCACGAAGAGCCCGCCTCTGTAATAGCAGAAAGTTGCCCAGGTATTTGTGGTGGAGAGGGTTTCGCCCGCAGCTTCGAGAGACAGAGGGGAGAGGGAGAGGGAGAGAGCGAGAGAGCGAGAGCGAGAGAGCGAGAGCGAGAGAGCGAGAGCGAGAGAGAGAGAGAGAGAGAGAGACCCCAACTCCTCCCTCGCTATACCCAAGAAACCGCGCTTCTCCGGTTCCCGGGAACCCCAAGTCCAGGGCGAAACTGCCACCGAAACTAACTCCGCGCGCCCTCCCCGCACCTCCCAGACGCCGCGCTGTCGCCCTTGGGGAGGAGACCCCCGGTGCCGCACCTGCCTCGCACCCACTCGCCAAGGCCCAGGCCACCTGGGCGGCGGAAACCCCGAGCGCTCACCTGGCGGGTGCACCTGCCGCCGCCCGCAGTGACAGCCAAAGGCTAGCACTGAGCCTGGAGCTCGGTTCTCCCCCACTCCCCCGCCCCCGGGCATGCGCACCAATTTCAGGCCGAGCCTGCCCGGGCCGCGCGCTCCGGGACCCACCTGCTGCGCCCCGGGCCGGCTGCTCGGCCTTGTGCTGGCCCGCTCGCCTTGAACTCCACCGCCCCGCCGTCGCCTGAGGAAGGAGGGAGAAGGAGGTGGGCACGAGCGACAAGGTGTGGCGTGGCCGGCCTCCTCCCTCCGTGACCCATTCACCTGAAACTCCGCTGGGAGAGAGAGGGAGGGACCGGCGGAGAAGGAGGCGGGAGGACGAAGTCGGGCTCACCCTCCCGAGCAAGCGGAGTTAAAGGAACAGCGTCGTTTTGGCAGGAGGGTAGGGGTTCAGGGAGGGGAGGGGCTCAGGATCGTGGAGGCAAAGGCGGTGGGTGATCCCTGACCACCTTGGGGGCGCTCGGAGATCGGTTTGCTTTAGGGACCCTGCGGAGTGCTGATTCCGGGAGAGGGCTGCGGGGAGCTGTTTTGCTGGTGAAAGAGAGGGTCCTAGGGTGCCTGGAGCACTGATAAGGAAGGCGAGTCATCTCCATTCACTGTCCTGTTTCCAGGTTTTAATTTAGTGTTTGTTGGAAAGCAGTATCCTATTGCTTGTTCCAACGAAAGATTGGGAAATTTTTCAGAAGGGCTCATTACTAACCCCTTCGGAATCAGTGGATTCGGGAAAAGACCGTCCTCTGAACTGGTTCAAATGAAGGGGACTACTGTAGGTGTGCCGGTTCTGTACGCAGAGTCACCAGGTCAAAGGGCCCCCTGCCCACGCGCGCACTAAGTGTAGTTACCATGTGATCGAGTCTACTGCTCCAGAGTTTATCCCAAGTGCTTGAACTGGCTTTTTGGAGCCCATTCCCTTATGGGGAGCGCGGGGAGGGTGCCTTGCTAGCAGAGGGCTGGGACTTGGTCCTGTCTCAACTCAGTGTGCCGCCAGGCTTTGTTGATTCCCGGTGGGGAGGCCTTACCCTCTCGGTGGAAAGGTTGGGGGGAGGGCGAGGGAGCGGGAGAAGGGAAGGGAGGGGTAACTGATCCGTGTGTAAAATGAATAAAAGGTAAATTAAAAAAATTTTTAAGAACACGAAAGGGGGAAAAGAGATTTTAAGCCGTCTCAGTATTCTTTTTTGGCTCCAAAACAAAACCTTTCTGACTGCTAGGAGCTATATTTTTTTACTCATACACGCTGCCCGTAACTATGCAGAGTTGTATGTATGCGCGTGTGTGTTGTTTCTTATTAATTGTCCGCTACGATATAGAGATTTTAGCTCTTGTTATTTACCTATCTGCATCGAAGAAGAGGATTTAAGTTTCGTAAGTCCTGCTTCCTTTTGTGTTCCGATCTTGAATGTCTGCATTGCCCATAACTTTCCGTCCTATCCCTTCCTCTTCTCTGCCTTTGATTAAGTAGCTAGAGGTGTGACTCTCCTTTACGTCAGATCTTAAGGCACAATTCGGTACTTCAGGAAGTAAAAATTTAAATGACAGCCTTAATAGATTGCTAATCTAATTAGTAATTTTTCGTGAAGTCATTGCTATAATTATTTCACTGTGACTGTAGTTTTTGAGTGATGCAGATTAAATTCATGTTAACAGTAAGGAAGTCAGGTTAATCCTCTTAATGTCAGCTGTCAGATTGCTAAAATCTCCCAACATTCCAACCCAGATTATAATTAAACTAAGGAACATTTCCGAATACCCCATCGTTTGTAAACACCTATTATAATGTATTTTGCCCTGTTCTGAAGAGGACCTCATAGGAGGTTTTTGCTGTTGTTGTTTTCTACTTAAAAATAAATATACTATGAGTTGACTGGAGGGGGTGCATTTTGTCCCCGGAACACCTGCCTGCCATGTTTGAGGCCCTCGGGTTCCATCCTTGGTTTGCATACCAAAAATACGTCCTTGTAAAGTGTTCGCTCAGGGACTGAAAAGATGGTTCAGTGGTTAAAAGCAGTGACTGCTGCTCTTCTGTTGGGCTTCTGTTCAGTTTCCCACTCCACAGGATGTCTCACAACCTCTGTAGCCCTAGTTCTGGGTGACTAGGACGCCCTCTTCTGGCTTCCTTGGGCAGTGGGCACTCAAGTGGTGCATAAACAACCATATAGGCGAATTACCCATACATACACTTAAGATAAATATTTTAATTAAAATATTTTTAAGAATAAATGTGCATGTGTAGTGATAGGGGTGAGCGGACCTGCTTTTCGACCCTCCTACATCATGCACGTAATAATTTTTTGCAGTCACAGGTTGTATAACCATTGCCACCATATTCTAATTCCATTTTCATCATTTCAAAAAAAACAGTACCTACTAGTCATTTCTGTTTCCTCTTTGCCCTCCCTAGCCCCCAACACTATTAATGACTTTTTTATGGGTTTTTTTGTGTTGTTGCTTTTGTTTGTTTGTTTGTTTTTAGTATTTTTGAGACAGGGTTTCTCTGTGTTGCCCAGGCTGTCCTGGAACTCACTTAATAGACCAGGCTGGACTCGAACTTACAGAGATCTGCTTGCCTCTGCCTCCTGAGTGCTGAGATTAAAGGTGTACCCCACCATTGCCCAGAGTATTAATGTGTTTTCTATCTCTATTGACTTGCCTATTCTGAACTTTTTTTTGTGGGGGATAGGGTGGGTTGAAACATGGTTTCTCTGTCTAACAGCCTTGGCTGTACTGGAACTTGCTCTGTAACCCAGGCTGGTTTCGAACTCATAGAGATCCTCCTGCCTCTGCCTCCTGAGTGCTGGGAGTAAAGGCGTGCAAAACCACCACCTGACTATTCTGGACATTTTATATGAATGGGTAATACAATCTATGACTTCAGTGTCTTTTATTTAGCATACTCCCATCACAGCTCATCCATACTGAACCATGTATTAGTACCTTACTCTTTTTTAAGACTAATATCCCATTGCATGGATATGCCACATTTTATTTACCCTTTTAGCAGTTGTTGGAAATTGATGTTGTTTCTCCTTTGGGGCTATTATGGAATACTATTTGTGAACATGCATACATAAGTTTTAGTGTGAACATGCATACATAAGTTTTAGTGTGAACATGTATTCCTAAAACTCTTGAGTGAGCTTTCAAGTAACTCTTTTTCATTTCAAGAAGATAACATACACATGCTATTATTTTTCTTATTCCCACCCTAAATTTAAACAAAAAGGTACCTTGTGTTTGGAGGAAGGTCAGTTCTCATTTCTTTACAGTCCTCCTGCCTCTGTCTCCTGAGTGCTGTCTTACAGCCGCACCACACCCTCCTGACTATTCGCTTGTCCACATCACTCATTCAAGAAGACTACTTCTTCCTCTTTGTCATCCTCTTCCTTCCCCTCCCTTCCTCTTCCTTCTCCTCCCAGTTCTTCCACTTGTCTGTCAGGGATAGAGATTGAACCAAGAGCCTCATCCATGCCTAAGCACATGCTCTACCACTGAACCACATCTCCAACCTCACTGTTTTTCTGAGTCCTTACTCTGTGCACAGCAGGAAAAAGCCCCTATTTTAATTAAACTTGCCTTCTACTTACTACTGATTATGAATGTAAAAATTAAAAAAAAACTAAGTTGAGCTATGTGAAACTGGCAATAGTTGATTATTTTTCATTGTAGAAATGTCAACTTCATATGTTTTCTGTTAAAATATTATATGCTGTTTTCATTAGATTCAGATTAACTTTCCAAACAATATTATAATATGCAAAGATCTAAGCCCGTTTTTTTCCACTGCTGCCTAATATTGTGCCTTCTAAGGGTAGTAACTGAAAGGGTCTACAGAGAAAATTCAACCTTAAGCACATCATTCCTCAATACTAAAATAAAACAGGTTGGACACTAAAGGAAGCCATGCTCTATTTAATCACTTATATAATCATAATTTGTAGCAGCGTAAAGTTTTTAACCAAATAATCCTTTTTGGCTACTTACCATAGTATTATATAGTATTATCCACTCTTGAACATTATTCAATCAAAATTCACTCTACCCAGAAACAATAAAACAGTGACTTTTATTAATCTCAAAACAGTATGATTAATAATTAATATTTTTTATTATTTATTAATAATAAACCAGTATGATTCATAATAATTGATAGAAACAGTAATTGTTTTTATTAGAGGATCTATAAGTAGATTTTCCCCAAAATCATTAAGATTTAAAAACAAGGGCTGCAGAGAGATGGCTCAGAGGTTAAGAGCATTGCCTGCTCTTCCAAAGGTCCTGAGT
>LOJH01048789.1:0-12973 GCA_001685095.1 Ellobius talpinus
TTCCTTCCTTCCTTCCTTCCTTCCTTCCTTCCTTCCTTCCTTTCTTTTTGAGACTAAGTCTCATTGTGTAGACCAGGCTGGTCTTGAACTCACAGAGACCCCCCTCGTCTCTGCCTCCTGAGTGCTGGGACTAAGGGTGTGCACCTCCACTCCTAGCAGCAGCTCTCTTTCAAGTGACAGAACTGATAATGAGAGAGGAAATGTAATTTGAATTTTAAAATTCTTGCTTTCATAGAAATTCCTCAGTATTATAGGAACCTGAGCCTGGACAGCTTCCCCACAGGGTTCCTGGTGCCCTTTGTGGGAGGAGCAGAGGTGGGTAATGATGGCAGGGGACTGTGAGGGGGCTGCTCAGACTCAGGCATCGAACGCTGAGAGACAGGTGGGCAGCCTGGAAGGGGCTCAACTCCCCAGCTCTGAGGTTTCTCCTAGTGTCCAGCTAGCTGTTGTGAGGATGCTGACCAAGCCAGGTCAAACCCAAGACTAAGCGACCGGCAGTCATTGTGGCAAGAACATGTGTAGCACTGGAAACTTGGTCCTGTAGTTCAAGAGAAGAGGATGCATATGCAGCTCTGGGCCTCCTCAGGCTTCAGTCAGCATCACTCACGTATGCTGTTGTGACCCCGTAAGATTGTAATGGAGCAAACCCCTGGTGATCAGGACACCCCATTACTCATGTGTGCCTAGCTCCTCTGCTGCCAGGAGGTTAGGACCATAGCACATCCAGCTGTGCACAGCACCAATGCTGGACAACGATAAAGCACCATTCTCCCGGGTGGTGGATCGTCATGTTAAACTCTTTATTTTGTTTGTTTGTTTTGAGACAAGGTTCCTCTGTATAACAGCCCTAGCTGTCCTGGAACTCACTCTGTAGACCAGGCTGGCTTTGAACTCACTGAGATCCGCCTGCCTCTGCCTCCCAAATGCTGGGATTAAAGGCGTGCGCCACCATCGTCTGACTATGTTAAACTCTCAACTGTCATTTCAGGATGTGCGCCTACTTACTAAAAACACTTGGCTATGGAACAGTCTGCCTTGTTGCACCTGGAGAGCCTCTTCGTCCTGTATTCATCTTGCCACTCAATGGCATTCATTTCTTTTTGCTTTAATCTCGTGTTTTGTTTGTCATGGCCTTAAAACAACAGAATATATCTATAAATATGTAAACCTGCGCACACAGATACACACCACTAAGATCATGTTTTCTAAGTGTATAGTAGGTCGTGTAAGCATGTTCCATGGTATTCATACAGTAGCAAACTGCTTAATGATTTATTTCTCAGAGCATAACCCTATCATAACCAGGCATAGTGGCACATTCTTGTAATCTACCACTTGGGAGGTGAGGCCTGGGGTACATGAGACTGTTTCCAAAAAAAAAAAACCCAAACATATCCCTATCATTAAGCAATGCAAGTTTGATTTTTATTAAATATAGGAAGATAAGAGCTTACATGTGAACCCGCCCCTTACCTGTATGATTACTGTCATGTCTATAGACTTGTTCTCCTTTTCCTTTTATATATGGTGGTACTGCTGCTTCACCTGACCTGGAAGAATTAAGAAACTGCAAAAAGCACTGGGTGCTTAATATATCCCCTGTCTCATGCTATTGACCTAATTGGAACGTGTCTTAAGAACGTGAGCCACTTTGGGGCTTTGAGTTGCCATATAAAAAGTCCAACAACCCCAAGGCTTCTGCTCTCTGGGAACATCCTGAGCACATGGAGGAACCACTCGCTGGTGTTTGACACATAGCAAGTCAAAGCCCATAGTTGACTCCAGCCCCAATGAAGAGCAGCTGCAAACACCTGTCTCATTTCTGCTCCATAGAATCTATTTACCTAAGAAGTTAGCTGTAGGACACTCACTTCTGATTATGCAGCAGAAGCATCCGGAACAGATTCTAACATGAGGATACATAGAATTTGCATTTGCACAGAGTAAAGGGAGAGCCCTAAACAGTTTTAGGCTAGAGATGTAAATGTGTGAATTACCAGTGGAAATTGGTAATTTCCAATTTCCCAGAGAGTGCATTAAGGCAGGAGGGCAGAGGCTTTTGGATGTCCGAATTGTTAGTGGGAGGTGTGAGAGAGCCCTCAAGCTAACTCTGCAGGGATCTTGTGTTGACCTTTGTTTTGGTGCATGGTGTCCCAAGGGCACTGTGGAAACGCCACAACGTAAGGATGGAGTGTTTACTCTGGCAGCCTGGAACCCACTCCCTGGGTACAAGTAGCTGTGGAGTCAGGCAGCCAATGACACAAGTGCTGTGGGCCTTGGAGGTTCCTCTGATGTTAGTGACACAGGGGAGTTGGGTCTGTG
Organism: Ellobius talpinus; assembly: GCA_001685095.1. NCBI lineage: Eukaryota > Metazoa > Chordata > Mammalia > Rodentia > Cricetidae > Ellobius > Ellobius talpinus. Next base: position 2,323 of record LOJH01048789.1, read on the forward strand.
ATGCAGATTTGTTTCTCTCAAACAGGATAGGCTTATCTTTGATGGTACCTTAAATGATTTAATCCTGGGCAAGAGCAAAGAGTTCTAACACCCTGGGTTGTGTTGCCCCCCTCTCAATCCTTGTGCACCATTGTTCCTCCCCCTTATCTTTCTCTCCTAAAAACTGTAGGCAGACCCTGTTATATCTTTCCTTAGGATGGATGAACACTGAAAGTTCCAAAGCCATCTTTCATCAGGTTCCAATGCTGGAAGAAGCATCAAGTGTTACGCCTGGCCTTGCATGCCTTCCCATGCCCCAAACACCGAAAACAGTAAAACAAACTCCACAGATGGGAGTGTCCTGCTGCTCAGAGTCCTTCCCTTCTGCCTTTCTTCCTGGCAGAAAAAGTCTGTGCTTGTCCTAAATGTGCACGTACATGTTTGATCAGCAGCATCTAGGAGATGAATGTTCTTGTAGCCATGAGACTTCAGAACAGGAGTTCTCAGAACATGGGTCAAACTTGAATCACAGGGCTGGGATCTTTTCAGAAACCAGATTCTCAAGCCCACACCGACCTACAGAGGACTGTGTGTGGATGGGACCCAGCAATTTGTGTTTTAGCACAACCCCTGGAAGGGTCTGACAACCCCCGCTTCAAAGGGTGCGCAGAGAGCCTCACTCTGCGGCCTCACTGTGTTTCCAGGAGGGGTCCTAGCAGGCTAAAAGCTGCAGGGATGGGTGCTGGGCCGTATTACTTCATTGTTTAAAGCTGACAAGTGCAGCGGTGGTGCAGACAAACCTTGGCTTCCCGAGGCTGCTCTGGCTTCCTTTGTGGCTGTGACTAGTGCACAGTAGGAGGGAGAGTGATGTGGACCCCGTTTCCAGGGTTACCTTCTTGCTACTGATAACAGGCAGGAAATTAAAACAATCTATGATAAAGCTTTGTTCTTATTATCCACAGATGGCAGCTTTCAGATATGTGGGAGCAAACATAAGTAAATATAGCTGGGGAGCTTCATTATTGAAGAAAAATGACTTGGTATGGTCAAGTTTGTAGTCTGGGCTCATTTTAATGAAATGGGATATAGGCAAGGCAACACGCTAGTGTCTCAGTTCTACATAAAACCTTAAGCCGTATGAGGACATTTAAGGTTTCTTTTTGGCTTGATCTTGAGTATATAAACATTTATATGAACTCAAAGTCAAAACTACGTGACATGGGCTGGAGAGATGTCTCAGTGGTTAAGAGCATTTGCTGCTCTTCAGAGGACCCAAGTTCAGTTCCCAGCATTTCTAACTGTAGCTCCAGGGATCCAATACCCTCTGGTGGGCTCCACAGGCACCTGTGTTCACATGTGCACATACTCTGCCCCATACACATAATTAATTTTTTTAAAAATTCTTTTAAAAATATGACAAATTACATTTTAAAGCAGCTGTTTCCCTTTTTGCTTTTTTTGTAACTCTTTATAAGTAATTGTTTTATTAGCTTTGTGATTTAGATGTCTACTGTTCCTTTTGGGGAACAAACATATTTATATGTTACACATGAAAAAAATGAACTTTATTAAGGAACAACAAAAATCTCCCAACTCTGCAAGGTGTGAGTTGAGATGGACACACACACACACGCATACACATGCACTCACAAACACGCACACACGCAAACACACGCACATACAACACACATGCACACATGCCGCCACTAGTGCGTGTCTGCGCCCCCATAAGCCACCTATCTTCTCTTCTACTACCTGTACTTTCGCCTTCCCCAGAATTTCATCCCTAGGACCATCACATGTCACTAAGCAGTTTCGTGAGACTGCACAGAATGGAACTGGCCAGTTCATGGCGAGGAGACACTGTCTTCTCGGGACACCACTGCCTGTGGCCTGTCCTGGGCTCAGTGTTGCTGTGCAGTGCACAGGAGCAGCCTTTCGTGTTTCCAGTGACTTTATGCCACTCAGAGACTCGGCAGATTGTTGTCACCAGGTCATTGTGTTTTCACTGAGTCATACACCATTGTTTTTGCATTGCAGTTGTTGGATTTTTTTAAATTTTGAAGTAATTTTTAAGACTTCAGACAAAATTACAAAAATGGTACAGACAGTTTCATATACAATTTCACAAGCTTCTCCTAAAAAACCTTACATGTTCACGGTACAGTTACTAACACTGAAGAAGTCAATATTGGCATAACGACATACTTTAGGTTCTGACTTTGGTTTTAATTGCACTTAGCTACTATATTTCACTAATCTCCTCAACTCTGAAATTTCACTGCTTTTTTATGTTTTTTATGGACTTAATGATTTATTCAAAAGAACACCCATTGAGCTATGCCTGGTGGTCTACTCTTATCATCCCAGCTCCTTGGGAAACTGAGCTGGGAGGACTAGGAGTTCAAGACTAGCCTAGGTAACTTAGTGAGACTTGTCTCTAGAAAAAAAGATGAAAACGTGACTTAAAGTGATCTTATAGTAGCGTGTGCCTCAGGGTTAACGCTACCCAGGTGGCATCCAATGTCAGAGTGTGGCCGTAGTGTAGCGTGTGCCTCAGGGTTAACGCTACCCAGGTGACATCCAATGTCAGAGTGCCGCCGAGTTGCGCCCTCTGCCAGGTTTCCCCCATTGTGTGCCTTGCCTGAGGTCCAACAGCCAGCTGGTGACAGAACCAGATTCCGACTTAGCCTCACTTGAGGCTGACTCTTATGTGTGCTGTGTGGTTGTGAGAACTTTGACAATTTCCTTTGCTAGAGAGAATGGATACCTGACATCCCATGATCCTCTTTTGTTCATTTAGGAACAATGTTTTGTGTTCACACTCAATCATATTTCTCACGTGACTAAAGATCTTAGTGAACTGTACATGGCCTTATCATGATATTAAACTCTTGGAGAGATTCAGAGTACTTCCGGAAATACCAAGGAGCTATATTTAAACTGTTTTCAGAAATGCAGCCAAAGGTTAGGGCAGGGTATTCTGCATAGGAGACGGCTGCTGGAGAAGGAATATTTACTTAGACAATGACAGAGAGTTTGTCCCTGCCCTGCTCTTGCCCTTATTGTTCTGTGTGTTTAAACCCTACACATGTCTATTCTTGGTGGCCACAGTAGTGACTCTTTGACCACCCAATCCCAGGTGACTCCAAGTAATCTGACTTGTATGGGGACAGAGGCTCAAGTGTGACTCAGTACAGAGCCATGAAGATCAAGCAGCGGGGGTGGGCATTTGCACATCTCTGACTCAGAACCTGCCTTTCGAAAGGGGAATAGTTGTGGGTGGCTGCAAAGCCATGCTCCTCTCCCCAGACTCTGGGGACTGGGCACTCCCCGAATCCTTTCAGTTAACACTAGCTGTCTGTGCTATCTGGTCTGCCCAGCTGAGATCGGGGTTTTCCTATCTGTGGATTTGTTTTACAAAAGTGAGAAAGCACCTGCTATGTAACGTCTCTTCTTATTTGACAAGGACACATGACATTCAATATTAGGGCATCCACCAGTTTGTCAATTCCATGGCTATATTACAGAGGTGGTGGCTGTGGCTTCTATTCCTTTGTCTTTCTGGAGCCAGAACAGGGTGCCCTTGCTGGCCCAGGTTGACTCTCTTGGCCATCCTCTGGTTAATCTTCTCTTTTGCAGATGAGGAAGGGACACTTAACTAAGTGCAGCTTTTAAACACACAGCATTTTGTTTGAAATGTCTCTTGTATGCCTGACCATATATCTGAGGTTCACAGCTTTCCAATGACTGCTGCTCCCTCGAGAGGAATACACGTGCAGATTATGGGATTCATTTCTTTAGGAAGGCAACCATGTGGTGTAAGTCCAATGCTTCCCCAAATAACTTTGGAGAACTTTGTGAAGTGTAGAAAACTATTTGGATCAAATAGAGGCCACGGTTACAGTCATACTAGATCTGGCCTCAGAAGTCAGAGGGCTAGCTAAGGCCTCTGTTTTTCTCATCGACGGCTTTGTACACATGTGTTAGAGAGTGTGAGGGTGGGAAGAACAAACCAGTGTTTGTCACACCTGCTCCTCGCTTCCCTTCCTCCATGTCTCAGGATACATTGTCCCAAGGATTTTTATGTTGATTGAAGGAAGAGTGCTCACTCAGAAGGGGAACTTGACAGTTTTCATTTTTATGTTCTTAATGTCTTAGTGGGTGTTTAAAAATATTTACTGTCTTTTTGTATTTAACCGAACTGGCTTTTCTATTTTGTGTTTTTCTGATTTCAGATGTCCTGAATGATGCCATATTTGATGAGGACCATGATGAGATGGTGATTGTGAAGGACATAGATATGTTTTCCATGTGTGAGCATCACCTCGTTCCATTTGTGGGAAGGGTAAGGTTCTTCTTGTTGCCTAATAATTTAAGAATGTATAATGAAAGTTTTGAAATAGGATAATTATATTTAAATTGTCTACTGATTCTTAATAGTCTCTGTTTACAGTTTATATAGATTTTTTTATCCTACCAATTTTGGGTAACCTAATAATTGGAAATTTAAGCTGGGCAGTGGGTGTACACCTTTAATCCCAGCACTCAGGAGGCAGAGGCAGGCAGATTTCTGTGAGTTCCATTGCAGCTAGAGCTACACAGAGAAACCCTATCTTGAAAAAGCATTTTTAAAAAAAAGGAAATTAAAAAAAAGAACCAGTGAGGTGTGGTTGCTCACACCTATAACATCAGCACTCATGAGGTAGAGGCAGGAGGATAGGATGTTTGAGGCCAGCCTGTGTTACATAGAGAGACCTTGTCTTAAAACCAAACAGAACAAAACCAAAGATGTTCAGAACCAGCCTTTCATCTTTGATGCCGTTTGAGTAGGTTGGGATAATGAGGTTAAAATGTACTCCTTTAAAGGTGGTTGCTGTAGCTCTGGAGAGTTTTGCTATATTTTGAGTGAACTGTTTGATCTAAGATCCATGTGTGCAGAGTGTGACATCATGATACAAACATGGATGGCCACAAAGTTTCTGGAGGCAGAGGTTATGGCATTAGAGAATTTAATTGGATTCTATCCCTTTATATTAAAAAAAGATAATCCAGTGCAAGCTAGATAATAAGTCATGTAATTGTCATTTAACACACCTTTGAAAACATGTATGTTTATGACAGAGATGTCCTGTTATGCCCACTATCATAATAGTTTAATTCTATTTTGACTTTCTGTATTAATTTTCCAGCAGAAGACTTGTAGGGAATAATATGAATATTTACCCATTATCTAAATTTAATGAGTACTAATATCTACTTTGCTTTTTCGTTAAAATATTTTGTTTTGCTTTCTTATGGTTGTAAAACAGAAATAGCACAACACACAAAGATGTGTTTATTTTCAGTGTTATACATTATTATATTGTACAAACTGCAGTTCAGTGCTCGGTTGGCATTTGTGTTTTCTTTTCTCACAACTGAAAATACTGTGGTCGCCAACTTTCTCTTGGTGCACATATGCATTCATTTCTGTTACGGGTGTGTCTAGGAGTGTGACTGTAGGATCATAAGTGTGTTGCAGGATATTTGATAGCATGGTGACACCCCGAAACTGTCTTAATAAAGTTGACTTTGAATCAGGGTGGAGCCAGGGACTAGCTGACAAGAATCAGTCATAGAGTATACAGAGGAGCGAGGATAGATAGGGAGCCATTTGGAGATTCACAGGCTTTTTGGACTTCCTCTTCAATCTGGGAATTGTAGAGAGAAGGTCAGCTGGTTGCTCCTACACCATTACCTTGATCTATCAGGTTTTCACCCAATATCTGACTCCTGAGTCTTTATTGGTAATAAATGTGTCCATATTCACCTTACCCCCTGCTGGCCTTTGGCTCTGCAAAGTGGTTGTACCAATTTGCTCTCCCAGGAGCATGTGGAAGTCATCAATATTTAATATTTTAACACCACTTGGCACTTTCCTCTGAAGTTTAGTATTCAGTACACTCCATATTTATCTATCATCTGTCTGTACACTCCATATCTGTATGTCTGTCTATGAATACTTTTATAAAGGAAAGAGTGAACATATCTAATAGTATTAATGGTGTTCCATGTTCCCATCAACCACACCAGCAGTTATCAATGCAAGACCAATCTTCTTATATGGAGTCACTTACTGCCACTACAGTAAGTCCAATCTCAGATTTTATTTATTCTGTAATATCTTCTAGCATGTTTCTGTAAAAGATAAGGATTAAATAAACAACTTGGTAAGTTGTCCAACCTTCTGGGTTTGCTCCTGGAACCTCTGGATTGCCTATAAACTAGACTAGATTTGCAGTATTAGTCTGAACATTCTGATCCAAGTAGTTCACAGAGTGCTGAAGACTTCATATTATATCACACCAGGAGGAATGCAATGTCAGGCTATCCACAGTTAATGTTGAGGGAACCTTTTTGCTCATCCCTGACTTTTATTGTGGGTGAGAAAGCTTGCCTCTAAGATGATGGAGAGGATTAGTGCCCTGACTGGGCTGGATTCAGGGTTCTTTCTTCTCTTCTCAGCTTTTCACTGCTGCATCCTGCTGCCTTCTGTGATGATCCCCGAGTTTGTGCCACTTTGCTTTTGTTCTATCAGGAAGACAATTCTCAAACTCTTACAGCATAGTGCTAAGTACTAGTACCTGGACTCTATAAATGTATGCTCAGTATTAAGTGAGCATGTGAAAGCTAGTTCATGCTGGCATTCAGGATGCAGTTGTATTGGAAGTTTAAATTTGGTCACCTGCCAACAAATCGCCCCTTTATTAGTCCTTTTAAAGACATGTTTTCTCAAACTTCAATTCTTGGCTCAGAAAGTGATAACATTTACACCCTAGATATCCATCCACTGATACATTTTAAGATGCTAATGTTCCAGCACGTGGGAGGCAGAGGTAGGTGAATCTCCTGTTTGAGGTCAGTGTGTTCTACAGTTTGAGTTCCAGGACAGCCAAGGCTAAACAAAGAAACCCCATCTTGAAAAAGCAAAACAAGAGAACCTGGGTCATAAATTCATGTTCCTTAAGAGCCATCACGTGGAGACTGTGTCCTTTTTCTTCTGCCAGGATGCTGGGGCTCTCCAGCAGCTTAGAAAGGACAGCTAAGAGTGAAAGGACACGGAAACAACTGTGCACAGGGCTCAGGGTGGGATTCTTAAAGCTGTGTGACACATGTAGGAGTGACATTTGTATATAGTTTCTGTCACATTATGGGGTCATTTCCTCCCTTTGTTGAGGGTCCTTTTCCTAGATAGAGGACAGACTTTCGTATGTGAATCAAGAACCCAACTTTACCGAGGAGCGCTCCAGCTTGACTTTTGACATTTCAGCAACAAGTCTGCCCTTATGTACTTTCCTCTTACTGTCTTTGTACAACTTGAAAGTATGTATGAAACTGCCTCACAAGTTTTAAAGATGCATTGTCATGGTGATAAACTTACATGTAGGTGTGTTATGGTCTTCCTATATTCATTTGTGTTGTTACAAAGAAGTGCTGGTCCTCATTTAGCTGATAAGTTTCTTTTCCCTGAAGGTCCACATCGGTTATCTTCCTAACAAGCAGGTCCTTGGCCTCAGCAAACTTGCCAGGTAAGAATGAGCTTTATAGAATTGTTCCTATCTGCTGAGACCCTCCAGATTCCTTACCTCCACCTCTGTGGAGCTAACACATACGTTATATTATAATTTAAAAATCTGTCCTTGTACAGGCTGCCCTGCTTTCAAGATTAGAAACGCTATATCTCTTTCTGCTTCTCCTTCACTGCCTGTTCCTCTCTCTCCCCCAGCCCATCACAACTTTCTCTGTAGAGTTTCCCCTGACTGAAAAAGATCCAAGATTGCCCCCCAGTTCAGCCCTGGGTCTTAAGGGGAGGTGAGTTTACAGTGAAGGGAAGAAGCATATGCATGGGTCTAACTGCTTTATACTTTGTGGGGCAGGGAATTGAAGAGCATCTGCATATATGGAGAACAGTGTCAAGGGCATTGTAGGAAATACTTGTATGTTTATATAAGTCTTGTAGGCCAAAAACAGATCCAGAAGACTGGATTTGGGTTCATACTCACAGTAAGGCCTAGTCTTATGAAGACATGTCACTGCCTCCTACACTGGTTCCCAGTGAATTCAAGTAGAGGCTTTGTCTCATTGTTCAAGGTTTTCTGCCAGGGTGTATTCTTTTATGCTTATGAACTGAACAGAAGCAACTAGAGACTACATACCTCATGTTAGTGAGTTTTCTTCATTCTCTTGGGTGCTGGAAGAGGCTTGTGGTTATACAGTCTTCATATGTTTTTTACTGGGGTTTCTTTCCATTGTGAATCCTTCATGTTATCAAACAGAACTGAATTGATCGATGCTTTCCAACATTGCTGACACAGATAAGTTTTCTTTCTAGTGTGAGTGCGTTCAGGTTTGCGAGGGTACAAAAAGAAAAAAAATTAAGTGAAGAATATTCCACATTGCTGTACAATATGGTATCTCTCTAGTGAATACTTACGTATTTGAAAGTTACTCATAGAACACATTCATAGGATTTCTGTCCACTGTGTACCCTTTTGTGTGAATGAAAGAACTGGGCAAATGAAGGATTTCCTGTCTGCTTACACATAAGGTTTCTCTCCAGTGTGAGTTCTGTTGTACCATAGAAAGAATTCTAACCAGTGAAGGTTTTCCCACATTCCTTAGATACACGATATTCTGTCTGGTGTGAATCACTACGTGATCCAGAAAGCACTGAGGATAACTGAGGGTTTCCTGCCCTCCTTGTATTCACATCTTTGTCTGCGCTCCTGATATTCATAGACTTGAATCCCAGTGGGCATGCTTAGGGACGAATAGCCAAGTGGGACTTCTGCACTCTCATTGTTCCTGTGTGGTTTTACACGAGGATGAGTTTCCTTATTCACTGTGTGGTCTGGAAATGGGGTAAAGTTTTCTCTGCATGGACCACCTTTTTTGTGTTCTGTTTTCTTCCTACCACTACACTTCACAGCTTTCTTCTAGAGTTTTTATAGTATTTTCAGTGTCTGGTCTTTCCATTATTTTCTATTTCCTAGTTTTTAGAGTGTTGTGGTATCTTAACCAGGAGGACTCTTGACAGTCTCACAGTAATGTAAGCCAAGCCACCTGGGGGCTCTGTTAGCATGTGAAATATGTGTTTTTAAACTTGTGACAGACCAGCATATGGGGCTCTGGTTTCCTCTTGCTTTTCTTTCCGCCTGTGCCTTGTGTTTCTGAGCCCTGCAGGCTAGTACGTTCACGTCTGGGTCATTTGCCCTGCAGACACAGGGCACACACCCGCTACTTTGCTTACTCTCATCTTTTTTTACTTACATGTTCACGAATTCAAAAAAAAATCATTTTGAGCTGAACATGGTGGCACACACCTTTAATTCCATCACTTAGGAAGCAGAGGCAGGCCGATTTTTGTGAGTTCAAGGCCAGCCTAGTTTGCATAGTGAGTTTTAGGACAGCTGGGCTATGTAGAGAGACCCTGTCTCAAATAATAAAACAAAGCAATAACAAAAAAATGTGCTCCCACTTTTATTTGGGATTTGAGAAGAGGTGATGTGTATATTTGGCCATTTGTTTAACTGGAAGTCAGTGTGAGGGTTTGTGTTCATATATCTCTAAGCCCTATCCATCAATGTTTTATTGCCCCTAAATGCCCCTTTTGTGTTTTAATTTGGTTTTATGGAGACAGTGAATCCTAGGTTATTTGGGGGAAATAATGGGAGGTGTAGGCGTGCGTGCGTGCATGTGTGTGTGTGCATGCATGTGTGTGGGTGTGCATGTGTATGTGTGCATGTGCGTGTGAGTGCATGTGTGTATATGTGTATGTGTGTGTGCATGCGTGTGTGTGCGTGTGCATGCGTGTGTGTGCATGTGCGCGTGCGTGTGTGTGCATGTATGTGTGTGTGCGTGTATGTATGTCTGTGCACACATGTGTGTATGTGTGTGCATGCGTGGTGTATGTGTGTGTGCGCGTGTGTGTATGCGCATGTGTGTGTATGTGTGCACGCACGTGTGTGTATGTGTGTGTGTGTGAAGAACCAAATGAAGGGGTAATGAATGTGCAGTCATTGCATTTAAAGCTATGTTTGAATCACTTGATTGAGGTAACAGTGACCTCAGTCATGACTGGAACGAATATGACTGGCTGTTCCATGGCTTTGATGTGAGGTTTGCTCTAGTCCCGAAGTGGTAGCCCTCATAGTTTTCATTCCCTTTTTGGTATCTATATAAAGCTGTGGTGCTTTGAATGAGAGTGCGTCCCTAGGCTCACGTGTTTGAACACTTGGTCCCCAGTGGTTGGCATGGTTTGGGGATCTAGGATGTCTGGCTTTGCTGAAGGAAGTAAGTTAATGGGGGTAGGCTTTGAGGTTTCAAAAGTCTTCTGCCATTTCCAGTTTGTTCTCTGGCCTTATGCATTTGGTTAAAGATGTGAGCTCTCAGACTGATGTTCCAGTTTCTGTGCCTGCCTGCTGCTGTACCTCCCCACCAATATGGCAATGGACTCTTATCCCTCTGAATCCACAGCCCAGATAAGCCCTTCCTTTTATAAGTTGTCATGGTCATGGTGTTTTATCACAGCAACGGAAGGCAGAGCAGTCATCCCCCAGTTACTTACTCCCAAATAATAGTAAAAAACAAATTTATGCTGACTGTGAATATTAGTACTACCAGCGTGCTC
>LOJH01048792.1:1327-12972 GCA_001685095.1 Ellobius talpinus
GACCTCTGGAAGAGCAGCCAGTGGCTCTTAACCTCTGAGCCATCTCTCCAGCCCCACAATGGGTATTTTTAAGCAGTTGCTCTCACCTTAATTCAACTGCAAGAACTGATCTGTGAACAAAAGAAACATTGTCTGTTTCACAGGAAGATGCCAGTCCATGAAAAATACAGGGTCCCTGTCCCTTTCTAGGAATCCGTGTAGCCTTTGGTACAGGGAGAATTATATCACTTTAATATTTGAGATATGAGAAAATGATCTTTCTGAGCATGTTTCTCAACTCTCGAGTTCTCTCTCATGTACCTATCCTATGCAGTCACTACATTAATAAAGGAGAGGAGCGTTAAATCCAGGTTAGAATGAATTGTACCTGGCTCCAATTAAAATGGCATTGAATTTATGCATGCAATTCATTTAGATTAATAATACTCCTATCAAAGAGCACAAAAGACCTTCCACGTGACAAGCAATCTGAGGTCCTCATTGCTGTCCAGAGCATGTACACATACCATCCAGTAGTTATATTACACTGAAGGCGCTGTCAAACATCTTGTACAAGGCAACATTAAATATGGGTCTGGAAGCCAGTCAGAAAATCCCTAAGCTGAGTTTACTTGAGGGTTTAACAATATAAATCGCCAAAGAAGAGAGAGTCTCCTGAAGAAACTGTTCCACAGTGTAACACCACAAGCAGCCATGTGGAATCATATTTCATCAGCTGAGTGAGATCCCCTGGCAGGCCATCTCCCACGGGGAAGACGCAACATCTGTAACATCTCCAGCTCTGGGAAAAAAGATGACATTGAATCCTCAAAGAACTGCCTTTCCCCTTAGGACAGAGCAGCATGCAAAAGCACGGGCCTCAGCAGCTGTATCACAACTGCCAAACCCCACTGTTGCCTTCTCACCAATGTGTGTGTGCCTTCAGACACACCACACACACACATATACACACACATGCACACACACACACACGGGGGCGTGGTGAAGAATGTAATTTGTAATAAGAAAGATAGCTGTATTCCTCATTAGTACATTTTGTGGTCAAATGATTAAGGCTGTCACTAGAAATGATTTACCATTTTCCCTTTCATTGAAAAAAATTAAAAGGCCATTTGTGATAGACAGCCTGGGTGCTTTTCCACTTTTGATGATATCCTTCTTGGGGAACAGAATTCTAATTTTTGTGCTGAGTGTATTACAGCTCCCCAAAATAAAACATCACGTGATCCAGACTCCTTCCAGCTTGGTCTGACCACAAGACAAAGTCCCACTCAAAGAGAGGTTACACAGACTGTTTCCAAGGCCCTTCTGGGTCCTTTGGCCTCCTTTCGCCCTCTTCCTGACCGAAAGCAAAGGTCTGGCGAGAGTGGTGATTCACAATGGCTCAAGCAACTGGCTTGGACCCTGAGGTGACTATAGGAATGGAAGTCATATCTTATTAAGGCAGGCTTAGTCTCTGCAACAGAGACAATCTAGACTTTGTGAGTTGAAAGCCATTGCTTCTCTCTTGTGTAACAGGTCAAAGCAAAGGTTCTAGACAGTAGGCTAGGTCTGCTCCAGTCATTACAAAAACTGAGCATCTTGGGATTCTGTTGTCTCTATGTGGGAGCAGGGAGGGGTGCATCCAAAGCCACTCAAGGTATCACTATCTAACAGAAGAGACAGAAAGCCTGGCCCAAAGATCTTCAAAGGAGAGCCATCCTCAGCACATCTGTGTGCATTTTCTGGAAAAGCTTCAGGGGAGGCCGGGAAACAGTCCCTTCACAGACAGCCACGCTCAGACACAGTTCACTACTGTGGCTAAGGAGATGCTTCTGTCTCAGGTGGTGAGGGCCATGATGGAAGTCTGTACCCTGGTGAGACCTTCTGGAGCCCCATTCTGTTCTTCCCAAGTCTACACAGCTTTTGTTTGAGACAAAAATAATTTTGCATTGTCATTTTAATTACAAAAGGCTGTTTTCCCGTGTTGCCGCTAAAACTAATGGTAAATGGTATACATTATTTGGGTTTTACCCTTAAATGGAGGAGTATTTTGGCTTGAGTTCAAAATACATATGGTCAATTAACATATTATTTAAGTTATGGAGATTTGTTTAACCATGGCAGCAATTTTGAGTTAACTTTGAAAATGCAGAAGTACTGAGATGCCTCTGTGGGTAAAGGCGTTTGTCACCCAGCCTGACTACCTGAGTTCAATGCCTGGGACTCACATGGCGGGAAGAAGGAACCAATTCCTGAAGGTTGTCCTCTGACCTCAACACATGCACATACATATGTGCGCACACACACCCACAATAAATAAATGTAATAAAATTTGACTTTTCCTTATTCTCCTCCCTCTTTCTGGCCCTTTTACTATACAATGTATCATGTGATCCTTTTGGGCCTAGATACTAACAGCATTGATGTAAATCCTAGATTCATTTGATAAAGTGACATAAATTCTAGGCTTGGAAGTTACCTGATAGGTGACAGCTCTTTAATCTAGGTTGCTCAATAAGCCATCTTGCCAAGCCTCCATTTTTTAAGTAAGATTTTAAAAATAAGACTCGCTTACCTAGCGAATATGATTTTTTTGTTTATTCTCTGTAGCTTTGGGGCCTGTCCTAAAACTAGCTCTTGTGGACCAGGCTGGCCTCAAACTCACAGAGATCCACCTGCCTCTGCCTCCCGAGTGTGGGATTAATGGAGTGTGCCACCACCACCAGGCTAAATAAGATCTTTTATGGACAAAAATAATAAATGAAGTTAAAAAAAAAAGCAAATGTAGTTCTCTTGGGCAGAAGCATTTCTAAGTGATTCCAAGCAATATATTCAACTTTTTCTTGAGACTGGTAAAAATAAAAATAGAGGGAGGATCATGGTAGCTTGATAGTTTTGCTTTGCTTTTGAAATTCTGCTATCTCCCATGTATCTCCATTGAGCTATTTACATTTGATCTAACCATGTCTTTAAAGAGCTCACATACACATATGTATTTCACAAAGAAAATCATTAGATTTTATAACTAAAATCTGCCCAAATCGGATGCTCTTCGAAGTCTAAATCAGCATCAGCACCCTACTGAGGTAAGCTGCCCTTACACCACATGCTACAAAAGTACAATTAAAATGACAGAAATTTACTCATTAACTTCATGGAGAGTTCTGAATATGGGAACAAGGAGACAGGATTTCTGGTCTTTCTGACCACATCTGTGCTCCTGATCTTCACCAGTCCCTTTTGTCTTAATTTTCCAACTTATTAAAGGAAATGTTTGAACAGTCTCAAAAATCTTGTTCTATTCTGCCAATTATTCCTCTGGTTCTAAAGTCCCCCTGTCCTGTAACCACAAGACTCTGTTAGCAGCAAGAGCAGCAAACTGCCCAATGTCACAGCAAAAGGGCTGAGGAACATGGGAGTACCCTTTGAATTACTCAGAAATGGCCATGTGGTTGCATAAGTCAAGGAGCTGTGTTTTGCGCCATCCATGACAACCTTTAGAAACTGCTAGTTACCTTTTTACTGGGAGTTGGTTATTTGCCAGGCACAGTGCCAAATGAATTACATACAGTATCTCAGCTAATCCTCTTGACAGCTCCGTGAGGGCGGCGATAGTAACCCCATTGCACAGATGAGGAATCAGAGGCTTAGGTTGATTAAATAATTTGCCTGGGCCATGCAGAGTATCAAGTAGAACCCATGGCTCCCCAGCTTGAAGCACAGGGCTCTGCAGCCCTGGGAGAGAAGCCTGCAGGAGGTCAGTTCGTCCTAGCCAGCTCCCTTGCCCCCACTCTTGGCCATGCCCTCTGAGTCATCCATATTTAATTACACCATGAAGTCTCCATAGTAAACATTCTTTGTGTCCCTCCCAACTCCATTCCCTTACTTCTCCTAATAATAGATGCAAACATTAATTGAGCATTTGCCACAGTTCTCGGCTCTTTAAATAGATCCTCTCACGCAGTCGTCACAACAGGCCGCTGAGGTCGATACTACCCGTCCCTCCATCTTCCAGGAAGGACAATGAGGCACAGCAAAACTGCCCAACTCACAAGTTAAAAACAAATATTTGGGTGTAGTTCTAATTTCAAAGTAAATAGAAATTGATAAATGCTGGTAAGATCCTAAATTAACATCTATTGAACCTTTTATAACATACTGGCCCCTGTGCTAAACGCTGCATATCAGCTGTCACGTATAATCCCCCTGACAGTCCTACACGATCAGTATTATTGTGATTAATGCCATGCCTCAGATGAATGCCAAACCCTGGATGTCTTGGTTAAGTCATAAGAGAAAGTCATCCTGAGCATCTCTGGAGCCAAACCTTTGCACAATGAGAGTGAGCAGCCATACAGGTTTCGTGTTAGAAATGCCCGTGTGTTTCCCTGACAAATTACCCAGCCCAACTTTGCCTCAGTTGCTATGGATTTGAAGCCAGTGAATTATAAAGACTTAATGTTGTTGCCATGTGAAAAACGCTTGGAAGCATCTCCAGCATGAGTAAAAACCCATAGAGCAGTCAACACAAAGTAAATGGGAGCCCAGAATTGGCCTTTTGCTAGCAAGGCTGATCTTTTTTCTCTCTGTGCCTCCATTTTATTATTTATAAAATATATTCTTTAAAAAGTCGGGCTAGCGCCAGGCAGTGGTGGCATGAGCCTTTATTCCTAGAACTTGGGAGGCAGAGGCAGGCAGATCTCTGTGAGTTCATGGCCAGCCTCGTCTGCAAGAGCTAGTTCCAGAACAGGCACTACACAGAGAAANGGGTGAAGGTAGGGCTAACAAGATAGCTCAATCAGTAAAGTGCTTGCCTTGTAAATATTAGGAGCTGGGTTTGATCCTCTACAGCCCACATAAAAATGCTGGGAGTAGTGGCATACACTCATAATCCCAGCACTAGGGAATCACAGACAACAACCTACGAGATGGTGAGCTCCAGGACAATGAGAGACCCTGCCGCAAACGAGATAGGTGATATTCTTGAGGATGACACTTAAGGCTCTTCTCTGGCCTACACATACACACACACATGTATGTGTGTGTGTGTGTGTGTGTGACCATGCACAAGAGGGAAAAAGCGTGAGGAAGAAATAAGTAAAAATGTACTCAGAGCCAACAAGGGGTTGCGTGTTTTGCACAGAGGTGTATAATTGTACAAGTGTCAACTTTTATTGTTGTTATATGTCATTCTTACTATTTTGATCCTTTTCTTGGTCACACAAAAATCTCTGCTCTGCCTCCAAAGTTATCAAGCTGGCCCCTCTTGAACACTTTGTCCTAAAAGGAGCAGCAGAGATAGCTAAGCTGGTTGGCAACTAATATCGTTTCATCTGAGACTTACAACAGTCAACAAACATCTTTTTCCTCGAACTTACCATTAGGGTGGCAGGACTGGGCCTCAGTATCTAGGCAGAAATGATACTCCCATGCCAAGCAAACAAACTCGCACAGCCTGTCTCTGGGTGTTTTCTAAGAATGCGCCTGACTTGCTTGACTGACAGATTCACAGAGTACAGCCTTGACAGCCACTATTTTGATGATCCAGCAGCACAAAGCTTGAGCTCAAAATATTGATGGTTGCTAGTTGAATGACGGAGCTGGTTTTGCTAGCTGCCTCTCTGAGAGTACAGCCAGCCCTGGTCCCCCAAGGACAGACTACATATGGGTCTATATTGCAAGAAAACTCTGACCATTAGGACTTAAAGTGTGTCTTCCATTTTCTGATTGTGTGAAGTTGGATAATTCATCACTTATCCTCATACCTTAAATATCTCTAAAATTAGATTCTTGGCTATCTCTACTATGAACAATAATTGAGTGAGTTAACTATGCAAGGGCTTAGAAAGATGTCTAGGTACAGTGAGGATATAGTAGACCTTAGTATGGTGTATGATTGAGTGGCTAGCCCTGACGGTTTAAAGTCATCTGGATTGTCCCGGCATGTCATGGTGTGTGATGTGTCCTTATCTGAATGTAGAATTGAAGAAAGCCTCCCTCGTTTGTGGGTATAAGCAGTCCAGTAGGTTCCAGGACAGCTGTGTCCTGCCTGTCACAGCAGCGAGTGTTTTCCAAGCCTGCATACCTCCATGAATCATTTTGGCTGTTAAAGACTCATTCACCACCATGACCTTCTCCCTTCTTTTTGGGTCATACTAATAAGGTTGTACCACTTGCCACACATGCATTTGCATGAAAAATAATAATAGCCATGCATGAATTGCCTCCGTAGACTTATCCTCCAACACCAAGAGTAGTATCTATTGTTTTCTGAAGCTTGTAGTGAGTACCTATACCTAGCTACACAGCTAGCACTGCAACTAACTGTAGTGCGATGCAGTTTGAAGAAGAATTATTATCTAGGAAAAAGAGAGACAGAGGGAAACAGAAAGAGAATAAATCAGAAAATCATATGGTAAGTAAGCACAGAGTTTCGGGCATGGAGAAGTGGGGAAGTTGGTGAAAGAGGTGAGTTTTTAAGAGGTTAGGCACCAAACCCCCACACACCCACCCCCAAAAAGGAAGGCCAGAAAAATCAGATATTCCATGGACACTTTCCAAGAGAAAGTAAATCCTCATCTGAGACTTTAAACAAAGGTATGTTAATTCCACAGCTATTTCACCCTGTCGACAAGGCAACAGAGGCAAGACCCACTCTGAAGTTGTAGAAACTCATGGAGTCTGAGGACAGAGTCAGCATCCTGAGGGCGTGGAGCTCTGGTCTTCCACCACCACTGTGTTCCTCCCTCCAAAAGATCTAAACACTGAGGTTTATGAGTCTGACAACTTCAATGGCATTCCTTACCCCAGCTATAAAATTCCAGTCCTGCCACCACAGTCCTGCTCCTTCTGAATTTCACAAACTTAGAGATAACACGGACTCTAGGTTTCTAGCCAGCAACAGTAATGGAGCCCAGGACTTTAGTTTATACTTGAAAACCAGCTTTACAACTGCATGAAGAGTTGCTTGTTGCCTGGGAAATCCAGACCACCAGTGTGGGTGGATGTAGGAAAAATCAACATTTTAATTTTTTTAGTCATTTTCTGTGTGTTTCCTACTTTGGGAGAGTTGAAAATTTCTAACTCTCTAATTAGTCTTATATTTCCCTTCAAAATGTGTTTTTGGAGGCCTTTGTTTATTTCAAAACGCTATGTTATAGTAATACATATCATATAAAAATGTTTTATCTATTAAAAAGTAAATTCTCTGTGAAAATGTTAAAACATGATGACAATTATTTGTCACTTGATAATGACTAATTACCAAAAACAAATAATGAACCAACAAGCCAGCTGGCACAAGGACATCAACACAAAGCAATCATTCATCAAATTAGGTATTAAGATTAAAGAAAAATAAGCTCTACCCATATTTCACATATATGCCTATGTCCATTCCCTTGGCCTTGCCAATATTGAATAATCATTCATTAACGAAGAAACCTTGTGTGCCGTAGTAAACTGCTTCAACCAAAATATTCTATGAAGGTCATTTGCCAAGCGTGTGAGCACTGACACTTGGCCACCAAGCCTGGCTCGTTTCCATTTTCCTTGTCTTCTAACTGGACACACGAAACATCAGCACGTCGCTCTCATTCATCCAGTACAACCAATTCAACTGTATCGGTGTGCATTTTTAACAAAAAGTAGAAATTTTGTTAGAAGGAGCTAGATAGTATTTGGCATAATTATCACCTGCGACCTGAGGCATGCCCAAAGTTAAGTCAATAAAGGTTATTTATAACGTATGAGGCACCACAGTACTGTCAGGAATAAATAGAACCCAAGGCTTCAATTCCCAACTTTAGCTACTACTTCCTCAACTGACATAATAACCTCTGCAGCTCTGAGAAAGGAACCACGAAAACACTGTCACCAAACTGCATTCTTTATTGAAAGAATATTATAAAAAAAATGAGCTATGATTGCAAGGTGTTTGCTCCGCCAGAGAATGAAATGCTATCAGCTTTTGTGCTCATCGTCTGGTTTTATAAACTAGGCTCACGGAGCTGTGCCCGGCAAAGGGCACAGAAGGTGGGGAAAGAGATTGAGGCAGAAAAGCCTGTCCACTCGGGGCCACTCCCTTCGCTAGCTGTCCTAAGCATTGACAGAGCTTGTTTTAATTTGGCCGATTCCGTCTAGTGCCTTCTACAAGCTGGCACTGTCCCAGGCACTCCGGCATTAGTAAGAACAGGCTCTTCAACATCACATCTGTGTTCTGCGGTTTAATCCTTGAAATAAACTCACAGGAGGTAGATGTGATCCCTTTCATAGATTGAGAGGAAAAAATGAAGTTTAGCGGGTAGAGTGATTTTTCTAAGACTGTGTAGAGCTGCACAGGCTGAGAAAGTAACAAGAATTCAAATTTCAAACTGACTCCCAGACCAGTGCTCTGTGAAGTGTCTCCACCTCCAGGGGGTGCCCTCAAGCCTCTTTGTGACCATTCTGGGCACTTCCTCGGTATCCGTCACACACTATCTGAAGGCCAGCACCAGCCATCAGCCCGCTGACCTTTGAACAAAGAGATTGGACAAGCCCAAGTGGCAGGGACTCAGAAACTGGAGGTTCAGAGGCAGCAAAGAATGTTGGGGAGTAAGGAGTGCCATTCTGCTCAGCCCTTTCTCCCACGCAAGAGTGAGGAGAGTTGAATTCACCAGGATTTTAAAGAGCTTGAATTGTTGTATTCAAATGTTAGCAATCTGTGCATGTGTGTGTGTGTGTGTGTGTAAACACCAACATGGGTATATACAAAATCTCTCCTTTCAAGTTAGTAGTAATAAAAGCATAAATATTCAAAGACCATTTCAAGGAATATACACCCTGTGCTCACAAAAATGGTATAATTGAAAAAAACAAAGTGATAAATCCAGCCCTTCACAGTGAGAAAGCGGTAAGGCAGGGTTCCGACACTGATGGAGAGACTTGCTGGCCAGTATTGTTTCGTGGATGTAAAATAACTCACATTTTAAAATTTTCGTGATAGAAAAATCTGTAGAGCAGGTAGTCTGACCTGGCTTTACACATCTGGGAGGCCACATATGACACAGCCCTCATTTCAAAAACAAATTTGGCTTCCACCAAACTGAAGTTGCTTTAAAAAGGAAAAAGAAAGTTTATGTGGTTGTGTGCCAATGCCAACAATGTTCCTGTATTCAACCTCATTTCCTATTCAGTCAACTACTAGCCAATGACAAATCCCATACCAGTGATCAGTCTTCACACAGCTTCTCAGCATTCCTGAAGGACGCTCAGAGTCACTGAAAGACTTTTCTTCACAGGGCCCATTCCCTAGGACTCATCAAGGGCAATGAAGTGAGAATCCCTACAGCTGTGGCCTCAACTGGGCCTGATGGAAAGGCCCTCCAAGTGCCCTGCTGCGCATCAGAGATTGGTAGGGTTTGCCTCACTTGGGTGTGATCATGAAAACCAGCAGCAGGGCCTGGTCTGCGGACTTGTTAGAAACGCTCAGAGCCTCACCCAGAGATCTAGAATTAAAAGCACCGTGTCTTAATCTCCTCCCAGGAGATTCTGGGCATGTTCCGAAGCACATCTTTAGGATATTTGGTGACATACTCCTGGTCCACATTGGGGGGGTGGACTTTACAGTTGAGCAAAATAAGGATCTCAGTAAACAAATCCAGAGATGTAGGAGAAAGACCTGGGGTGGTAGAGTACTGTCCTAGTATGTGGGAGGTTCTGGGTTCACACTCCAGTACCAGAAAATGGGGGGGGGGATTATTCACTGTTTTTTCTAAGTTCACTCTCCCAATTTGTATTGAATTTTCTTCCTTCCATTTTTATTGATCAGATGTTGAAATTTTCCAACTGCTAGCCTGATGTAAATGAGTTCCTTTCTCTTTAATTGCATGAGACACATTCGAGCACAGAAATATGAGTTGCAGATTTTCATGTATTAATCTTTGTGAAGGAAGCATTCTCTGAGGATCATGCAAGCCCCTCGTGACAGCCTTGGGTGCCATAGGCAGGCATACGTTGTTTACATTAGCAAGTACGTTTCAACAAAAACACATGTTGGCAGTTAGCACTCCCTCAGCTCCTCATACAAACCATTCTGTAGAGAGCTAGACTCTGATAAAAAGGATTTGAATTTAAAAATTGCCTCTTTTTGTATTTGGTTTCCAAAAACCATGTGAAGATCTCAAAACATTTCAGGTATGATTGATTTTCAATTCTCCACATAATACAAGGAGTTTACCCAACTGTTCCAAAGTTCTACATCATAAATGTAGAACTCTCTAGGCCACGCTTAAAAATGAAAAACTTAATGTCAACACTGGGGAAAGGCACATGGAAGGATGTTGATACTCAGCAACCAACAAAGAAGCTGGGATGCAGCAACATACACCTGCAATCCCAGCCCTCTGGAGGCTGAGGCAGGAGGATTTTGAGTGTGAGAGCAGCCTAGGTACATAGAGAAGTTCTACTGAAGAAGGGTGGGGGAGCTAACAAAATGAGGTGCTCATACAAAAAAGGGACCTCAATAGCAATTGCCTAGCTCTGTACAGTTCTAAAGTGCTGAGGGATATCATATAAAGTGGCAAAGGCTGAGGACAAGCATCCTGTCTACATGTAGTAGAACTAATACTCAGCTATGTAGCTAAGTTGGTGGACTGAGAAGTTGGTACGACAAAGAAGCGTGCAACAGTGATGGATAAACAACTGACACTTTCAGCTCTTGCCATGTCCTCTCACTACCTGATCAGGGCACTTTCCTGGCACTTCAGCAGCAGCACCAAGAGTAGCAAGCGACTCCCAACTGCAGCAATTGCAGGTGACAGCTCCTCTGATGACCACAGCTTTTGTCACACACTCTGTTCACTGTTTTGTATAGTGTCCCATGTACAGCAAGGTATCAAAAAATGATTTATCAGGAGCAGAAGAGATTGCTTGAGGAGTAACCTGTTTGGTATTCAATCATGAGGACTTGAATTTGATCGCAGTACCCACATAAAAAGGCAGGCGCAGGGATGTCCTTCTGTAACCCCAACTCTGGGAAGGCAGAGACAGAAGCATCCAGGAGTTCACTGGCCAGCCAGACCAGCCAAAAGGGTGAAGTTCAGATTCCATGAGATACCCTTTCTCAAAAGGCAAGGTGGAGAACAAGGAAGGAAAGCACCTCACACAGGTGTATATACACACCCTTACATAGGAACACATATGCACATACAATTTTTAAATGACTTTAAGTGACTGATGGTGTCGATTTCTTCCCAGAGATGGGATTGCACGTGCCACCACACCTGTCTTTTTAGTGGGTGCTGGGGATGAAATTCAGTTCCTCATGCTTGCTCAGGACACGCTTCACCCACTGGACCAGCCCATCGGCCCCATAAAATACTTCACACCATTTCATGTTTGTTCTTCAGTGAAATGTAGACACTTCAAAACACTAGTCTAGATTCCCTCCCTGGAGCCATCATTCCTAAAAGTAGCACTGGGAGCCGGGCAGTGGTGGCACACACCTTGAATCCCAGCACTTGGGAAGCAGAGGCAGGTGGATCTCTGTGAGTTTGCTGCCCACCTGATCTACAAAGCAAGTTCCAACAGGCTCCAAAGATACAGAGAAACCCTGTCTCAAAAAGCAAAACAAGAGGCTGGAGAGATGGCTCAGAGGTTAAGAGCATTGCCTGCTCTTCCAAAGG
>LOJH01048794.1:0-12972 GCA_001685095.1 Ellobius talpinus
CGGCTTAATATTAACAAAGGGGAACAATCTAATAGAGAAGACACAACACAGATGAAGGAGGCAGCTTAGACAGGCAGACAGGGAGAGAGAAAACACAGTTTGTAAAGGTCCTGTTAGGTTATTCAGGGAGTCAAGGTTGGCAGGGAAGTCCCGCCTCTATGACCGTCCTGTCTGTGAAAGAGGCTTGTTACACCGTGTGAAGCGTCCAGGTCGTCCAGGTTGAAGCCATCTGAGCAAACTTTCAGTCCTGCTTCAGAGCTGGTGGTCCCTGGCTGTGGCTGGGCCTTCCAAGTCTGACCCCAAGAGTAGCTTTGAGAAGGGGGGAGGGATAGGAGACAGGGGAGCCATCAATGGTGCGGGAGCTGGAACCACACGGGGTGGGGGTCCCCACTGTACTGGGCAACATAGCTGTAAATGGCACTAACATCAGCTGGGTGCCCAAAAGGGTGGGTACTGTATTTAAAACAGGAAACTCATGTGTTAAGTCATTGATTCATTCACTCATTAATTCAACAAGTGTTAAAAACTCACTTGGAACATAATGGCCTGTCCCCTCAGGGGCAGCAGAAACATCCAGAAAAAAACCACTTAGAACCCTGCCCTGGGCACTACCAACTGCACGTACAAACTGTCTTGAACCTGAACCCTGCTGCAAGGAGGAAAAGGGCGGCAACAAAGAGGTCAAGAGAGGCCATGCTACGAGGGGGAGGAAGAAGGAAGGAGGACCTGCTGGCCTGTGCGGTCTCATCAGGCCCTGAGACCTCTTTGTGAGTCTCTCTCCAGAACCTCTGGGAATTGGTAAGCTGGGTGACTCACCAGCCCCTGAGCCTCTGAGTGTGGCCCTGATCATTCTCTCCCTGATCGACCTCTCTACACCTGGGGAAATCACCCTGGAGGTCCAACCAGAATGGTTCACTCCTGTTTCAGGCCCAGACTTTTGCATAGTCTGCTCTCCCACAGACTCAGCCTAGAAAGTTAACTCCAACCTGCCTCGAGGGTGCTTCCAGGCAGAGAGGGTTAAGGTGAAAGGCCTCACTCCTGAGTGTCATGAAGTAGATCAGGCGGGGTGGTTAACAGGGCAAGATGAAGAAGGCAGAGATAGGAGAACGGCGAAGAGAAGCAGGGATGTTTGGGAGCAAGCCCAGGCTTAGGTATGGAGTGGTCACCATGCCAGCCCCTGGAAGAAGCTGACCTGCCAGCCTCATGCCCCTCGAGAGAGACTGGGTTTTGTCACGTTAGTCCTTCCACCAGGCTGCCCCTAGGAGCTTACAGAGACACAAGCCTCAGGTCCCTCCTCCACCTCACACCAGCATAAGAGGCTCTGTCCTTGCTCACGGGGCACCTACCAGTCACAGACCAGCCTCCTGGAGGGTGTGCATTCTGAAGGGGGCCTCAGCTCTACCAAGCTTGGTCTCCTGGGTGCACTGTGTTAGAGACATTCCAGGACAGTTTCCCAGGTAGTTAGGCAGATGTTATTGTCTACTTTGTCACCTTATGGAACATGGATGGATCCAGGGTCTTTCCTTCTAGAAGTAAAGGTGTCCTGCTGGTATAGATGGACCTACAGTCTATGCCCAACTCTCCGTGATAAAGACTACATGGTGTAACCATGGCCACGAAAGACTGTGAGCATTTTGGTCAGGGGACTGGCAGAGGCAAAGGCACTGTGGCAGGAGAGAACACTGGGTATCAGTCACTGCAAACAAACAAACCAACCAGCTAAAGCAACTTCAGAGAGGGAGGACCCGTCTCGACTTAAATGTGGTCACCACAGTAGTGCCTGTGGTCAAGACTGGGAGATTGCTCATCCCTGGGTCATTTCTCAAAGCCCATCCCTAGTGACCTGTTTCCTCTGTCTGTGTCTGCTGCTGTTTGCTCTTTACTCTTTGGGAGCCTGCCACCCAGCTCCCAAACAATCACACAGACACTTACTCTTTCTTATGAATGACCGACCTTAGCTTGGCTTGTTTCCAGACAGCTTTTCTTAAATTATCCCATCTACCTTTTGCCTCTGAGCTTTTATCTTTCTCTATTCTATATACTTCTCATTCCTTGGCTTGCTGTGTAGCTGGGTGGCTAGCTCCTTCTCCTCCTTGCTCCCCTACCCTGTCTTTTTCTCCTTCTATTTATTCCCTCTGCCTGAAAGCCCCACCTCTTGTTCTCTCCTGCCTCGCTAGCTATTTTAGGCGGGCAAAGTAACACAGCTTCACAGAGTTAAACAAATGAAACAAAAGAATGTAACACATCTTTGTATCATTAAACAAATGTTCCAAAGCATAAACAAATGTAACACATCTTCAACTAATATTCCACAACTTGCACCCCTCTCTCACCTGAAAGATTCCATGACCCCCTCAAAACAGCACCATCCAAGGAGGGCCAAGTATCCAAACTTGAGCCTGGGGATGGGGATCATTCCACAACTAAACCAGGGCAGCTAAGAACAAAGAGCAGCCCAGTGTGGCTGGGGTACAGAGAAGGAGCATGCCATGTGACATTCTAGCAAGTGAGGTGGGTCCAAATGGTTCAAGGCTTTGTCAGTCTCTCCAGTGAGTTTTATTTTTATTCTAAGAACAAAGGGAAGCCATTGACATTTCCCCATGCTGATCTCTATGTGTATGTGGTGTGTGTGTGTGGTGTGTGTATTGTATGTATTACTGGTGTGTGTATGGTGTGTGTGAGGTGTGTATGTTGGTGTGTGTATGGTGTGTGTGAGGTGTGTATGTTGGTGTGTGTATGGTGTGAGGTGTGTATCTGGTGTGTGTGGTATGTGAGTATGTGTATGGTGTGTGTGGTATGTGAGTATGTGTATGGTGCGTGTGTTGGTGTGTGTGTTGTGTGTTGGTATGTATGTGTTGGTGTGTGTGGTGTATGTGCTGGTGGGTGCATGGTGTGTGTTGGTGTGTGTATAGAATGTGTATGGTGTGTTGGTATGTGTGTGTTGATGTGTGTGTTGGTTAGTGTGTGTGGTGTGTGTTGGTATGTTTATAGAATGTGTATAGTGTGTTGGTATGTATGTGTTGGTATGTGTGGTGTGTGTGTGTTGGTGTGTGTATGGGATGTGTATGGTGTGTTGATGTGTGTGTGTTGGTTAGTGTGTGTAGTGTGTGTATTAGTGTGTGTATAGAATGTGTATGGTGTGTTGATGTATGTGTTGGTATGTGTGGTGTGTGTGTTGGTGTATGTATGGGATGTGTTGATGTGTGTGTTGATGTGTGTGTGTTGGTGTGTGTATGGGATGTGTATGGTATGTGTGGTGTATGTGTGGTGTATATGGGGTGTGTGTTGTTTGGGATGTGTACAGTGTGTGTGTGTTGGTGTATATGGAATGTGTGTGGTGTGTATTGTGTGTGTGACACTAGGTTTGTGTCCTTTGAAAATCACACTCCTTTCAGTGGGGAATACACCGGATTTGTCCACAGTGGACCAAGGTGGAGCAGTTAGATGGCTGCCGAAGTAGTCACCAAGTGATGGAGTTGAGTTTAGAATCTCAGATTGTCAGGATCTGGAAGTTTATTAGATATAGAGGGACAGAGGGGTGAAGGGAGGGAGGAAAGGAAGAAAGAGAAGCTAGAAGAAGGGACGGGGTGAAGGAGAGTGGAGACTGCTTTCCGTGGGGCTCACACTGGGCGGCTGCTCATCGCAGGCCCAGGAACCTGTGCAGCCCTTATGTATCTCATTGCTTTCGCTTTCCCGGGAGTTTTGGCAGAATGACTCCTTCCCTAGCCCTAGTCCATCTCTCCTGAACGTCCTTCTCTCTGCAGTTTCCAGAAATGTCCTGCTGGGTGTCCAGGTGGTGTTTGCTTATTTCACAAGTGACCCAGTTCCTGACGGTGTCCCAGGCTCACTGACCTTCCTTGCAAAGTAGCTCATGGAGTGGGCAGTGGTGGTGCATGCACATCTTTAATCACAGAAGAGGCAGAGGCAGAAGTTCAGGAGTTCAAGGCCAGCCTGGTCTACTAGCAAGTTCCCCATATCAACCAGGGCTACATAATAAAGAGGCCTTGTCTCAATTAAAAAAAAAAAAGTAGCTCACTGAGTAGTGTCTTAGTGTCTTTCTGGAACCATTTGATTGACACACCCAACCCCACTGTGGGTCCTGCCTGCCCAAGAGCTCAGAACCATCCATCAGGTAGTGCTTGCTATCAACATCCTGTCATTTCCTGTCATTGGGTGTCACATGAACAAACCGAACTCTAAGCATACGGAGTCTCCCTAGGGGTCTGGACTTAGGGTCTAGACTGTGGTTGTGGTAAGGACCACTTTCTGCTGTCCCGGAGCCTCCTTCCTGCTCACTCACTTGGAATTTGAGCCCTGTCCTCCATCTCCTCTCCAGGACATAAAGCAGGGGATGCCTCTCTCACGTCAGTCCCCAGAGGCCAAAGAAGTCATTTGCCTGAGTTCAAACAATTGAGACTTCAAGTCAGGTTTTCTCTGTCTTGAAAATACCAGATTCTCAGCCATTCGCCGGCACTATTATCTTTCTTAGAACAGCAGAATTTGACCGAGGCTGCCAAATGCCTGCTTTGTCAGACCCCAGGAGTGCAGGGACCAAACCTAGAAAGGTCCAGGCAAACACGACAGATGAATTGCACTGAGTGGGACCTTCTAGAAACTTCCTTCCCCTCTGAGTCATCACTTGCAGTGTGCTGAGTGCCAATGACATAAGAGGGGACTCTCAGCTGGAGAGCTCCGACTGTCTTCTGGGTGAAGAGCCAGGGTGGCAACTTCTCAAACACTTTCTAATCCACCAGGAAGTTGAAAGTTGTGTCCTTCACGGGTGTGTGTGAATCTCTTCCTTTTACACCAAGGAGCCTAGTCCTGGATCGCCAGTGGCTTCCGCCAGAGGTCTTTCACAAAGACTGATAATGAAGCAATTATGTTTGAAAAAAATAAAAAGAATTAATTGAACCAAAGTTCATTATTTTCTAAATATGCTTCTGTTGAGAACGTAGGTGTCCGCACAGCTGTTTACAAAGGTCCCCACCCTCAAGCCATTGCAGGGCTCTCATCCCAGCCTCCCTCTGGGTCCCCTCCAGCCCCCCGCTCTCCGCCACAGCAGACTTTCTCCACCCTTCCATCTTTGTCCTCGCACGTCTCAGCTTGACTCAGTTTCCCCTTCCCCTTTTCCTGGATCCATTTCACCCATTTCCTTCACCTGTCCACACTTCTCCCTCCCCAGAGTCCCCACACCCAGCCACATTCAGTTTCTTTCCCCTGGCCCAGCTGTGTTTCCTCTATCTTCGTCATATGGTCTACCCACACAAGTACTCCAACTGTCAGAGACTCCCAGGATCCAAGCGTGAGCTGGACAGTAATGACTATCACTAAATAGCATCATGGGGCCGGCAAGATGGCTCATCCTGGAAGGATGCGTGCCAACCAGCCTGAGTTTGATCCCGAGAAACCCACATATTAGGAGAGAAGGGACTCCTGCAAGGTGGCCTCTGACCTCACCACACAGGTCATCACACCTGCCACACACACGCCCACATAAAATTCAATAAATAAATTAAAATACATAAATGTAAAAAAATCACATGTGGCTTCTTCCTTGACTTATTAAATAGTTGTAAAGCATTTGCTGAGTATATGCTAAGTACCACGAAGTCACACAGTCTTGTAGGTCTGGTCACTCCCACTTGAAAGAGATGAGCGCTGGTGCCCAGGAGGCTTCCTGAGTTCTCAAAGGATGCACATTTAGAAAGACGCTGGACTTAGAGACCCCAAACTCTTTCCTCTTTCTTCCCAACTCTGACTTTAAGTCACACAAATCTGTGTCTTCTCCACATTGTAGACTCTGTAACTAAGACAGAATGTGTTTCTTTGGCCTGAGGTAAGTCACTTCTGCCCTACTTGGTCTCGGTTTTGTGGAAGGTAAAACGGGGTGGAGGGGGGGAGAAGGGTAAATACACACTGCATGAACTTCCAAAGGGATAAGAGTTCAGCTTAGGACAAAATGGACCGCTTCACCCAGAGGAAATTGACACTGGTGAACCACTGACCCCTGTTAGACTTGAGCTTGCTCTACTGTGACGCAAAAGGAATATGTCATCAGCAGAAGTGGCACTTGGACAGTTAACTGTTGCTGCTCTCTGCAGCTACAGCCTGCAGTACGATCCTGTCCAGGGAAGTAGAGCGGAAGCCTCAGCCAAAAGTCCTAGGTAGCCCCACAGACAGCAGATGGGGCAGGTTGGACCATATGATGCTGGTTGGGGCCACCAACATTCTAGACAAGCTCCCTGACACCAAACTGTGTGCCAAGCTTTTGTTGTTGTTGTTGTTGTTTCTTTTTTAACCTTTTATTTTGAGACAGGGTCTCACTATGTTGCCCAGGCTATCCTCCAACTCGCTCTATAGCCCTGGCAGGCGGGAACTGACTGATCCTCCTCCCTCAGCTTCCTCAGTGGGCTTACAGGCTTACATCACCACCAGGCCTAGCTCTTAAATGGGTTTGGACTTAGGATCTCTCAGCTTGTTCACATGGCTGTACCTTCACCACAAGCCAAGAGACACAGTGCCTTTGGATGGTTTCTTCTAAGTCTTGGAAATGCATGGAGTCAGTGTGCATGGATGTGTGTGCATGGACAAGTGTACACAGATCCAGAAGCTACAAGCCAGCTTGTAAGTGGTCTGTGTATATGTGAAAAGCTGCTGAGCCTGCCAGGCCTCTTGGGGTGCCCTGACACCGAGTATTCATTAACTGACTCCAGAAATGGGCTGTCCTGCTCCACGGAGAGCTGACATCAGGCCACCCCACCCGAGTGCAAGCAGCAGCAGGTTTCCCAGGTTCTGGTGGCCATTTCCGCCTTCTGGGGTCTACCCAGGCCTTGCTAGATGTGTCTCCTGCCCCCAGAAGTAAGCTTCGGCCCCCAGGCCTCAATCTCACCTCACAGTGAGATTGTCCTCACTGCTCACCCCTGTGCCTGATCCTTAATGGAAAGCTGCCTTTCTAGAAGAGCATGGTCCTGTTGAGCACCTAGTAGAGCTGTGAAGGTCTCACAGTCCACAGCAACAACAGATGGAAGGACACAGCAGCAAGAGAGCGAACCCGGAGAACTGACTGAGAGAGGAAATGTGTGACCTCCACAGACGAGGGTGAGGGCGAAGTCTGACTCTCCCACCCGCCCACACCCACCTCCGCACCCTGGCAATAGCCACTTGACCAATCTGAAGCCAACAAGTGTTCAGGTACCTCAGGTCAGGACTGTCCAGATCCCAAGCCCTGAGAGCCACTGTGATTGCAAGACTGAGAGGCAGAGCCCTCGAAACCCTAAGGGGGATGCAGAGGTGGGCTGGAGCTAGAGGGCCGGTGGGGGTGCAGGGGAAGGGGGACAGGGCTCCTAGAAAACAAAGACCCTGAAATTGGCCGCTGCTACCCCACAGGATGCAGACCTTCAAGGGGACTCAGGAGGCCTCACATCTGTTTCCTTCCTTCCTGGCCCTGCCTTAGAGGAGATCCTCTCACCTCAAAACAGCATGGTCTCCACTCCTATCCTCCACAGCCTTCCCCACCACAGGGGAACTACACTCGGCTCGGATCCAGGAACATGAGGCCAGTCGCCCCCACCCAAGGAGAGGCAGGGGAAGAGAAACCCAGGCCACTGCCCCCAACCTGGGAAGGCTTCAGGGGAAGGTGGATGGGAGAAGGTGGACTGTGTTCTGCACAGCGCACGAAAAACTTGCACACTCCAGGTCAAATAACCTTACACCCTCACACCCTCTGCAGCCCTTGCTCCAAGACTCGGGTTCTCTTAGCCCTAAACCCCACCTGACAAGACAGGAGGTTTGCTTACAGCTTTGTATGGATTCCTCATTCTCTACTCCGTGACTTTGAGCTCCCTCATCTTCTTCCAGGTGTGTAGGTTTCTCAGCTGTGGCCTTTGTGGCTACATTCCCAACAGAACCTCTTCTCCCATTCCTCCAGCCCTCACAAGAGGAGGTGGACGAAGAAAGCCTGGGCACCTTGGCAGAAGGTCTGTAGATGCTCCAGGCTGAGTGGCAAGGGTCCACTCCTCTCTGGTGGCTCACCTGACAGAACCCAGCAAGGTTACATCCATGTTATTTTTTGCCTTGAGGATAATCCTGGACCCTGGCAGGATGAGATTCAAGAGAAACACATGTGGGCATATAAGCCCTGAACTGAGATAAGCAGCTGGCTTAGAACTCAGCACTGGGGGAGCCAAATGCCAGTCAACAAGCATCGGAAGCTACGCTGCCCCAATTCACAAACACAGGCTCTTTCCCAGGAATTGCCTCTGGCCTCTGTCCCTGGGTCCTGTTGGGCTGTCCTGTCTAGAGGGTCAGAAGTAAACTCTGGCTTCTGTCCCACCAGGACTGAGGTGCCACTTGTGCCATCATGCCTGGGACTGGCCTTAGCCGCAGCAGCTCACCCTAGCCCTGCTCTCCCCGAACTCTTGGTGGTCTTCTCTTCTAGGCCCAATCAGGGCTTGCCCAAGCTTGGCCCAGACTCAAAACAGCCTGGCCACAGCTCCTAGGGTAGAGAGGAAGCCCAGCCATCCTCCAGCCTAACTCTGCCTGCAACAGGAAATTCTTCAGCCACTTTCAAAGGCACAGTCACCAGGGGAAGGAAGTCTCATGGGGTGAGGCCCAAGGTAGACCAAGGGCTTCCAGGGGATGGAAGAAATGAGTACAGGCCTGGAGGCTGGGGAGAGGGCCACCCACTGTCTGGGGCCTGGCTACAGAGTCCAGAGGGCAAAGGGAGAGGGCCTGCACAGCTCTAAGCCCAGCACCCAGGACAACTGAACCAGTGACCTCTCCCACACTAGTCAGGCTGTGCACAGTCCAGCCTCCAGGGCTTGGGGATAATGTCTCTGACACCAAGCAGGTCTCCAGCCCCAGCTCTGACTTTCATGAACAGCAAGGAGGCACCCCATCCGAGGGGTACCTACAGTCCTCATCCTCGGAGGTGCTTGCCATCTGTGTTGACTTTTGCTATCTGATGGTGACTTGGATAAAGTCAGGCCCACACTCACTCCCCACATCAACCAAACCAGGGAATCCCAGGGGCGTCTGTCCGCCTCTTGTCTCAGTTCCAGGCAGTGGGGGTAATAGTAGGTAGCAGAGACCCTATGCTCACCCTTTTGTTAATGTCATTTAACGGGATAACAGGATAACGGTGAGATCCAGGGTGCCCCGGGGAGGGTGTGAATCTACTCCCTGTCACCATCTAACAGACAAGGAAATGGCTGTTAAGAAGGCTCAAGTCTCATAGTTAGGGAGGAACAGAGTCAGTATGGAGTCCAGGGTTGACTACCCGAAAACCATGGCTGTTCAGAAGGCTCAAGGCTCACAGTTAGGGAGGAACAGAGTCAGGATGGAATCAGACAGCACCCTGAGAAACTACTCTGTTTATTTCTTTGTCCTCCGCAAGTGTCCCTTCAGTTATGGGGGCAGAGGACTCGAGTGCCTTCCCCAGGTCCTTTATAAAGAGCCTCCAGTGGTGTCAGGAGGGAGTATCCATGGCAGGGCCTCCTGAACTGGGGAGCAAGGCCCTCTCCCTTCCCCCTTCTTCACGACCTCAGTTCTCTCTCCCGGAGATCTTCGAAGACTTTGAGTCCCTTGGCCTTCCAGCCCTCTAGGAAACCTGGTGAACTTGCTGCTACTGCCCTCTCCCCTGTGAGCCTTGCTGACTGTATCAAGTTAGCTCTGAGTTCTCACAGTTGGGAAGAAGAGAGCTAAAGGGAAAATCAGAAAAGACACAAAGCCAGATGCTACTGGGGGAGGTACACTTCCAGTCAGACATCCATCCCATAGTAAAGAACTCCTCTTGCCTTTCTGTGGGCAGGCTGGAGACAGCTCTGTGACATGAGTCTAGGCCACGGGACTTCATCAGCTCTGATCCTGGGCTGCTGCAAGCATCCTTGGAGGGGCCCTGCCCAGCATCCTGACCACCTACTCTTTCACCAGGACCATGAATCTCTGACGTGGGAGGGCAGGGAGAGCTCCACTGGGGAGCCCATCTCAGCCCTTCCCCCATGCCCAGTTTTCAATCTGATGGGGAACAGCCAGGAAGATCAGAAGAAAAAAAGTATCAATTCCTGTTTTCTAGAAACTCCCAGAAGCTCATAGGATCACCCGTAGAAGACCGAGTGGGATTTGGGCTTTTTGGCAAATCTTTTAAGCCTAAACATAAATCTCCTCAACAAGGTCCCTTCACAGGCACACTTCTAGAAGGTTCCCTCATAACAGAGCCCAAATGCCCATCAAGAGAACGAGTGAGTTGATACTGTGTGTTTTATGAGAAAGGATGACCTACACCGTCCACAGCAACAAACACAAGCCTCGCAGATGCACTGTTGAGTAAGATGCCAGGCACAGGTTCCCCTCGAAAGGCCAAGAGCAGGCAGTCTGCAATGCGGCAGCTGCCTCTTGCCTTGTGGAGGAGGCGTATTTTCTGGGAGCACACAGAAGTCTGTGGGATGCTGGAAGTGAGTCACATGTTTGTGTGTGTGGCATGGTGTACTTGACATATGTAACACTCCATCTGGCTCCGCACTGAGATTTGCAAACTTTATTATGTGTTAGCTCTGCCCAATCACAAAAAACGAAGGCAAAAACATGAGGTCATTTTATATAGTTTGAGTTTTCTTTCTGATTTTACCACTGGGAAGAAGCTGGCTCGTTCCAGTCTAACACAAGTCTTGAGGTGGCGCTGCACAAATAGCGATGTCTTCCTCAGTGTCCTGGCTGACTCAAAGGTTGACTTCCTGTATGCGTGCGTGTGTTACCGTGTAGACATACAGCACTCTCATACTGTATACATCCAATCAGTTGGTAAACTACCAGGAGACAGTACTGTCTCTGTAATTTCCACTAAGCCAAGTGTGGCAGTGCACACCTTTAATCCCAGCACTCAGGAGGAAGAAGTAGGTGGATCTCTGAGTTTGAGGCCAGCCTATATTACAGAGTGAGTTCCAGGACAGTCAGAGTTGTTACACAGAGAAACCCTGCCTCAGCAACAACAACGTATTTCACTTAACACTGCTACCATGAGAGGAGAAATTTCCCTACACCCACTCAGTGTGTGCCCACTAGGTGCTAGGCGTCATTCTTGGGACTGGGGATCATAGCAATGAAACAGAAATCCCTGTGGTGTTCAGGGATGTCAGACAAGGCTCAGGACAGTGGGTACCGGTGGAGGAAAAGACAGTTACCTCCTGCCTTGCACTGTTTGTTGTGAGCGTGCTCCTGGACTCACTTTTCAGAGGCTGGGGAGGAAGACAGACACACAGCTCTCTCTTCCCGTAATGGCACAACAGTCCACACTTGCAAACTCCTTGTCCCCAGGCCAAACAGAGAGAACCTGTAAGACAGCAGGTCACTCAGAGGGCCAATGTGATGAAAGGTGAATGGGCTACAAAATGACCAGTGTTGTGTAATGACTACTCTTGGCTGTCAACTTGACACCCTTGAAGAGCTTTGGATGAAGAATTGTCTCAATAAGATTGACCTGTGGGCATATCTGTGGGCATCTTCTTAAATTTTGTTTGATATAGGAAGGTTGGGCTCACTGTGGGCAGTGCCACCCCTAAGCAGGTGGGCCTGGGCAGGCTAGCAGAGGCAAAACCATAAGCAGCATTTCTCCATGGTCTCTGCTGCAGTTCCTGCCTCCGGGTTCCTGCACTGGCTTTCCTCAATGACAGACTGTGTAATTTGTAAGCCAAATAAACCTTTTTCTCCCCCAGTTTGCTTTAGCCAGGGTTTTTACCACACCAACAGAAAAGCAAACTACAGCACCTGGTTGTGCCATGGCACGGTGCGCACATCATGAATTCACACACACACACACACACACACACACAGACAGACAAACACACAGAGCAGAGAATAAGTACATCACAGTTGGAGCTGAAAAGGTTTTAAGTCTGTCCTCCTTGCCTGTTGAGCCCCCTTTATTTTCATTTATAAGATTAGACGGTCCTGCCTACCTCAGACACCCAGTGAATGAACTGGGCCCGTGTTTGGCAGACCCCAGTGGCTGTGGAATAAATAGTAGCTATTAGGATTACCTGGAGAGATAGGGTGTACACACTCAAAGGAGGCATTCACCCACTTCCCACTCCCGTCTCAAGTATGCTTGCCCACTGTCTTAGCTCACAGGCAGCTCTTCAAACTCCTACACCCTCTGCCAAATCAGGGCACACCCCACCATCCAAACCCAGCTCACCTCCTTCCACAAGCTTTCCAGGAGACTCCGTGGGCTGCTGGCAAGCCTGGCCTCAGACCTCTACACCCCACTGCTCCTGGGGTGCAGCCCTACAGTCTCGTGCCTCAGACACGAGCCGGAGCTGTAGCCCAGCTTACAGTACAGGCACTATCCATTCCAGATCCCTTCATCTGTGACCTTGCTCCACCATGACAACGTGTGCCTTAATGCTATGGTCTGGCCTTGACTCCAACAACAATCAAATCAACTCTTCGGTACCCAGATCTCAGCTTCAACCCCCCTTCCTCCAGGAAGCCCTCCATGACCTCCAAACAAACAACTGTTATGTGACCTCTCGCAATCCAGTGACTCCCTTCAAACACTGCGTGCGTGCCTTCAGCAGTGAAGCAGCAAGACCTCTTATTCTGGTCGCCGGTAAGATGCACGTGCAGCTAGAATGGCAGGCACACTATTTCCCTGTAATATTCTCAACGCTCGGCTCCATGTCGGGAATGTAGCAGAAATGCAGTCAATACTTGCTAACATGGGTGCGTTTGTTCATGTCTTTTGTTTTATTTGTGTTAAATGGATGAAAGGATGCATGCAACCTTCACCTGTCACACCAAGCTCTCAGCAGAAATCTGTGCCATCTTCTCCCAGTGTGCGTTCTCCCCACAAGACCCCCACCCATCTTCTCCCAGTGTGAGCTCTCCCCACAAGACCCACACCCATCTTCTCCCAGTGTGCGTTCTCCCCACAAGACCCACACCCATCTTCTCCCAGTGTGCGTTCTCCCCACAAGA
>LOJH01048796.1:10096-21368 GCA_001685095.1 Ellobius talpinus
GACAACTCTCAGTCTCAGTAATGCTCCCCCCTCCCCTGGGAACCAAGGACCTAATAATTGCCCACACACGTGCTGAAATGTTGGGAACGTTCCATCATTTCCCTGAGTTCTTGTGAATGTTCTCCAAATAGAACTCATTTATTGAATAGGGGCAAGATAACCCTTAGGTGTTGACTCGGTGACTGATGTTTTGACTTAGGCCCTGGGAAAGGGACAAAATGACCCTCAGATGTTTTCCCTTACCTCATCTGATCTGGCAGCCACTCTCCAGCTAATTATTGGTAATAGCCCTTTTGAATAAGCCAATCATAATAGTTAAAGAACAACCCCCAGATACCCCTTCCTTCTGTGGTTTTTCCCTTTAAAAATAGCCTGTACTGGCCATTCGGGGTCTTTCTAGCCTCCCCTAATGCTGAAAGACCTGTCATGACAGAATTAATGAACTCCTCATGCTTTTACATCAGCTGTGGTGTGAGAGACGATCTCTGGGGGAGACTCCTCCTCAGTGATTGGACTCTAGGGTCCAACAATAACCGACTGGTGCAGACAAATGGAAATCAAATTTAAATACAGTAGTTTATAAGAAATAATGCAGGGTGGGAAATAAACAAAACAGAGATTAAAAGAACAATATGTAGATTCAATCAAAGAAGTGGTTCCTTGAAAAGATCAACAATTTTGATAAGCTACTAGACAAACTGGTGAGTGACCCAAGTCAATAAAAATTAGTGATTGAAGAGTTCTTACAACAGACTCCTGTAGGAAGCACAGCTTACAGAAAGCATTGGGAAATCTAGAATTGTTAAGCACGAAGGCTTTTTATTTCCTGCAGGGGATGGAAATGAGGCCTTTTCACCCAGAAGACTGGAGTTGATGCTGTCTGAC
The DNA here is from genome assembly GCA_001685095.1 of Ellobius talpinus. Classification (NCBI taxonomy): domain Eukaryota; kingdom Metazoa; phylum Chordata; class Mammalia; order Rodentia; family Cricetidae; genus Ellobius; species Ellobius talpinus. Next base: position 10,982 of record LOJH01048796.1, read on the forward strand.
AACCTGGTAATTTTTTTTGCTATTCTATGGAGTCAGCCTTCCTGAATCCTCCCAATCCCAAGCATTGTTTAGGCCCTAATCCTGAGCTTTATTTATCAGTAAATAGAATCCATCCTTATGAAAGAGGTCTGTGTATTTTACATGCTCCACCCACAGAATCTGTCCATCATTATGCTTCTTAAAAAACATTCCTCCTTAAGCCTTGCCATTAGCTCTGTTAATCAGCCAATAGACATCATTCTTATCACAAAGGTCACTGGGGTGCTTTGCTACATTGCTAGGGAGTTCTTATGTAGCTGTGCATAAAGCTTTGTTGTGATAATTGTCAGGTGAAAACCTTTTTCCTGAAGTTTACTGTGCTTAAATGTGTAGTAAGAATAAACCATGGGGCCAGACTCCAGAAGTTTTTACCCAGTTCCTGAAAAGATGGTACTAGTTTCATTCTTCATCTTGAGCGGGAGATCTCCCAATCAGCTGTGTGGTTTTCAGGAGAACCCGGCAGATGCCAGTGTAACTCAGGATCAGTGGGGAATACTTTGGAAATATAACCTAACAAATTAAATCTTGGAGATATAAGCAACTTCCACAGCCCCCAAATAAATAATGAAAGCAAAGCAGTAATTAAGTCTCCCCACAATAAAAGCCTAAGACTTCACAGATTCATTGCCTGTGGAAGCGAGAGGTCAGCTTTCCGGAGTCGATTATCACATGCTACCTTGTTGAGACTGGTTCGCTCCTGTTTCTGCCACTGCTAAGCAGTGTACTCCAGCTGAGCCTGCCCCTGCTTCGGGCCAGTTCTCCTGGCTCCATCTCCCACCTCCCTACAGGAGGACTGGGATTACAAATGCATGGCACCACATCTGGATGTTTCTTTCTTTCTTTTAATTGTTGATTTTTTCATTTTCAATCTTACTTCAATTTGGCTTTATTTCAGAGATTCTATCTCTTATTAAACTATTTTCATATCTTGAGTTTTTTATATTATTTCATTCAACTTTTTGTCTTTTCACAGTCTTTTATTTTTGAGACCATAATGTAATTACAATATTTCTCCTTTCCTTTTCCTCCCTTCAAACCCTCCCATCTAACCATCCCTGCTCTTCATCAAATTCATGGCCTGCTTATTCACTGTTATTGTATGCATATATATGTATCTATTCCTAAATATATAGTCTGTTTAGTCTGTATGTCTTCACAGTCTTCATTGCAGCAGCCATTATTCATATTCTCTTTAAGTTCTTTGTTCATGCTTGCTATAATCGCCATTTTAAAATCATTGGTACATCATCCAAGTTGCCTTTCTCAGGGGCTACTGCTAAGGGGATGTGACATTCTTGGAGAGTCTTGTTGCTTTGGTTTTTCATGTCTGTATCTGCAGTTAGGTTGTTGGTAAAGATTTTGATATGGAAATCTTGTCTCTCTTTTGTTTAGTGGGTATTTGAAGTTCTATTTCCTGTTACCCAGATTTGTCAGGTTTTTGACCAACTATAGGAGGCTTCAAGGTAGCTAGCTGGTCTTCAGGTGAGGCTTGAGTTGAGCTGCTGGTGTGAGTCTAGAGCCCCCAGGGAGACATGTTCCTAGGGTAATGGGAATACATGTGGTTGGTGGTGCCTGCCTACAGAAGGGACCATGTCTGTGCAGTGGGGATGGGTGGAGCTGGTTTGCGGTGGGCATAGCGGAGTTGGAAAGGAGTCTAGGTTCTTCAGCTAGGGATGAAAGCAAGAAAGGCTCTTGGTGGTGCAGGTGGGGTTAATGATGCAAATTGTGGCCAAGAAGAACCAGGTGTATGTGGGAGGAATGGGCAAAACTGGTTGAGGTTGGTGCAGTAGAGTTGGGTAGGAGCCTAGGTTTCCACATGAAGCCAGGCAAGGGCTCAAAGTGGGGTGCTTGGAGTTAAGGGTGGATAAGGTTAGCAGGGTAGGTGTTTACACATGTAAGAAGTTTATTATTAAAGGAACAGCAAGGCAATGAGCTATCTAGAAAGTTAACAAGAAAAGTGTAAGGATTAAACCCAGTTCCACCACTGGATCACTAAGTTCACACAGACTTAACACTCTGATTAAAGATAGACATTGTCTTAGTTGGGGTTTCTATTGCTGTAAGAGACACCATGACCGTGACAACTCTTATAAAGGAAAACATTTAATTGGGGGTAGCTTGCGGCTTCAGAGGTTTATTATACTCATGACAGGACATGGTGGCATGCATGCAGACATGGTGCTAGAGAAGGAGCTGAGAGATCTAGATCTTGATCTGTAGGCAACAGGAAGGGAGCAGTGACACTGGATGCAGTGTGAGCATAGAAGACCTCAAAGCCCACCCCCACAGTGACACATGTCCTCCAGCTAGACCACCTCCTAAGAGTGCCACGCCCTACGGTTCTTTCAAACCATCACAGACATTGTCAGAATGGGTCCGCATGATATACTTATTGTTCTTAATAAATGCTATTAGAGCCAAGGAGGAGTGTCTATGAGATGAGCCAATAGGATTCCATCTACAGCAGCAAGAAGACACAGTAGTAACAATCATTCCTGTGGTGACAACAGCCTGGAATTACATAAATTAAATCTAAATGAGGGGCTAGAGAGATGTTTTAGTGGTTAAAGGCACTGCCTGCTTCTCTAGAGGATCTGAGTTCAATTCCCAATACCCACATGACAGTTCATACCCGTTCACAACTCTAGTTTCAGGAGAATCTGATGACCTCTTCTGGCATTGCTGGGGATGAGGCACACACATAGTACACAGATATACATGCAGCCAAAACAGCCTTCCATACAAAAAAATTAATTTATAAGTCTAAATGAATCAGGATAAAGAAGTAATTCGACATTTATAGCTAGATTCCAATACTACTTTCTTAGCAACAAGAGAAGAGTTCATTAAAGACTAGGCAACAATAACAAAGATTTGACATCATACACCCAACTGGCCCAAATAACATGTATGCGACTTGCCCATGGACCAATGGAAGAAAACTCTTTTCAGATGTGCGCAGGGAATGCTATAGGGTAGATGGGTGCTAGGTCATAAGAAAATTCAAGAAACTTGGAGACTCAAATCATGCATAGCATGTCCTCCAAAATTAGACCAGAAATCAGTAATAAAATTTTCAGTTAAATGTACAGTGAAAGGAGCCTCCTCATCCTTATTCCCAGGTGCTGGGGATTTAAATAACATGGTTTTAAATAACCCCTGAGCCCTGAATAAGTCACCAGGGGCCATAGACATTTTCTTGAAAATGAAGGAGGGAAACAGCTTCTCCAGCTGTTTCATGTTGTCAGGATTACCTCAGACTAGAACCAGATGGAGATCTAAGGGGAAGGACAACTGTCATTGCTGTTCCCCCTGGGCACACACACAGCATCTGGAAAGGATCACGTATCTTCACTAAGTGGAATTTGTCCCAGCAATGCACGGTTAGTTGAACATATGAAAACGGTGTAACTGATGACAACCAATGCAGAAGAAACACACCTGACAAGATCTGACCGTCACTCGGGATGAAAGCTCTCACCAAACATACGATGGAAGAGGCGCCTAAAACAGATAAAGGGCATCTCCAAAAACCCACAGCCAACATCATACTAATGGTGAATGATAGATTTGTTTTTTGAGAATAGAGGACAAGGCAAGGATCTCAACTCTCCACTTCCATTCAACAGTGTACTGAAATTCCAAGCTAAGTGACCTGGGCAAAATCACATGCATATCTACATATACAAATACACACACACATAATTCATTCATACATATATACACACACATATATGCATACACATGCATATACATGTACACATGCATATATTGATACATATGTATATACACAACTATATTCATGCACATATACATATATACATAAACACAGTGACATCACGATTGGAAAGGAGGGGTTTGGAGGGATGACTCAGCGGTTAAGAATGCCTGCCGCTCTTGTAAAGGACTGGAGTTTGATCCTCAGTGAGCATATTGGACGGCTAACAACCCCTGGGGCTCCAGCTCTGGGGGATCTGACACCCTCTTTCAGCCTCTGTGGGGGCTGCTTTCATGTGTAAATCCCACAGACAGACACATATACATCAGTTTCAAAGTAAACCTGAAATCAGGTACAAGAAGATTGGAAAGAAACTACAACTCTTTCTACTCTCAGACCATGTGGTCCTATATTTAGAAAGTTTAGAGGGCAGATCTTACAATCAATTCAACAAGGCTTTGACATACAAGGTGAGTGCACATAGATTAATTCTATTTCTATGCACTAGCAATGAATGATACAAAGATAGACATATAGTTAAAACAACAAAAAACAATAAATGAAGAATATAACTAAAGACAAGGGGTCATATTGTACCTTGAAGTTCTTAAATGTTGTTAAACAAATTAAGGGGATGCTCAGTAAGTAGAGAAGTATCAAGCCCATGCTTATGGGTTAGTGGTCTTTGGGCAAAGTCCTCTACCACTAAGCTACATCCCCAGCCTAGGCCAAAAGTCTTAACAGTGTTAAAGTAGTTATGCTTTGTCTATTATCCCCGCCCATGGCCTACAAACTAAAGGTTCAGGTCCAGCCTGTGGCACTACTGGGAGCTGGTGGAGACTTTGTGAAGTAGAGGCTACTGGAAGGAAATAAAGTCTTTCAGGCTCATCCTTAAAGGGTATATGGGACACTAAGCTAGTGGTTGCCCTCTCTCCTTAGCTACCATTAGGTGAGCAGCTTTGACACCCCACATCCTTCATGATGTGCTACCTGGTTACCATGAACTGAAACCTTCCAAATAAGGAGCTAACATATGCTTTTCCTGTTTGTGCTGCTTATCCGGGCATTTTGTCACAGATGGAGAAACTGATTAGCACAATTGTCAATATTCCCAACTGACCTATGGGTTCAATGCATTCTCGGCTAATCTCAGTTGTCCCATTTATAGGAATTGTCTAGCCGATCCTGAAGTACAATGGATACTCAAACGACCCTGTATGGCTGAAAAAAACTGAAAAGAAAGGGAAGATGAGTCACAGATATTTGGAAGCTATCCCAACACTAGTGTAACTTCTGTGGGTTCAGTACATGCATAGAGCCACGGGGTAGAAAGTCTCTAGAGACACATTTTGAGCTTATGTTCTACTGATTTGCAGCAGAGACAGTGCAGTCCACCATGGAAAGCACAGAGCTTTCAACACAGTTGCTACAGTGGTATAGGAGGTCCTTCTGTCTATGTGTTGCTTTCATTAGTTAATAAAGGAACTGCTTTGGGCCTATAGCAGAACTGTAGGGGAAGAGAGTGAGGCAGGGAAAACTAAACAGAATGCTGGGAGGAAGAAGGGTGGAGTTGGAGAGACACTATGAAGCCGCCACCAGAGTCAGACATGCCGGAACTTTGCTGGTAGACCACGGCCTTGTGGTGATATACAAATTAATAGAAATGGGTTAAATTAAGATGTAAGAATTNTCTATGTGTTGCTTTCATTAGTTAATAAAGGAACTGCTTTGGGCCTATAGCAGAACTGTAGGGGAAGAGAGTGAGGCAGGGAAAACTAAACAGAATGCTGGGAGGAAGAAGGGTGGAGTTGGAGAGACACTATGAAGCCGCCACCAGAGTCAGACATGCCGGAACTTTGCTGGTAGACCACGGCCTTGTGGTGATATACAAATTAATAGAAATGGGTTAAATTAAGATGTAAGAATTAGCCAATAAGAAACTAGAGCTAATGGATCAAGCAATGATTTAACTAATACAGTTTCTGTGTGATTATTTCAGGGCTGGGCAGCTGGGAACAACCAAGCGGCCTCTCCTTCTACACTACAGGATAGTTCCATTGAGACATGTGAAACTGGACCTTTACTTCATATATAAAAGTTGACTCAGAGTGAATCATTAACCTAAATATAAAGGTTAAGACTGTAAAACTCATGCAGGAAAACTGGAGGACGAATGGCTGTGACTCTGTGGGCAAAGCCTTCTGAGATAAGACACCAAAGGATGAGTGGAAAAAGTGAAAAAGGGCACAGATTGAATGTCTCATTCGCCTTTGTGTTCCAGTAAATCTCGCTGAGACTGTAATAAGACACTGCACAGAATAAAAGAAAATAAATACAAGTTTTAAAAGAAGACATTATGGTACTGGCACAAAAACAGACATGTAGGTAGACCAGTGGGACAAAATCAAAGACCCAAACATGAGCACACATAGCTCTGATCATTTAGCATTTGACAAAGATGCCAAAAGATATAGTCTAGAGCAAAGAAATCATCTTCAACAAATGGTCCTTGGAAAACTGGATGCCCATACTCAGGAAAAGGAAATTACCCAAAACTAACTCTAATGGATCAAAGACCTAAACATGAAGCTTGAAACACTGTAACATCTAGAAGAAAACTTAGTACCCTACATGATAAAAGGGTAGGTAAGGACTTTCTAAATATCACTCTACTTGCCCAAGAACTAAGTCCAACAATTGACCAATGGGACTTTATAAAACTAAAATGCTTCTGCACAGCTAAAGAAACAACTGGGTGAAGAAGCCTACAGAATGAGAAAGGATCTTCACCTGCTACAAATGTGACAGAAGATTATTATCCGTAATATATAAAGAACTGAAAAAAATGACAGTCTATTCAAAAAAAATGAGTCTGGAATATAAACAGGAAGTTCTTGCAATAAGAAAGGGTGATTTTCTTCCAATTTCAGCAGTTTATGAGTGGCTACAAACACGAGATAGAGGCTCAGAATCCTAGAGCCAGGAAACTGCACATCAGAATCACATCTGATACTGCCTCATACCCATGTAGATGTTGATCCATAAAAGGACAGTCATAATGTGCTGGCAAAGTCTGGCAAAACCTTCATACGCGCCTGAAGAGAATGGGAAACAGTACAACCACTCTGGAAACCAGGCATTTCCTCAATAGACTAAACACAGGCTCAACACAGGACTCAGCCTTTCTATCCTAAATATGCTAGGGAGAAATGAAAAGGTGTGCACACAAGCAAAAAAGGAAAAAAGGAAAAAAGCACAAGTGATGATCATAACAAAGAGTAAAACTATCCAGATGTCCATTGACTGACAAATTGCTAAGAGTGAAATATCCGTATGATGGAATATTATCCAGGAATAGAAATGAGTCAAGCGCTAGCTCCAATGTGGGCAAAATTCGAAAATGTTGTGGTAGATGGAAAAAAAAACCCATCAGGAAACACTGTAGATGGCGTCATTGCATTGGTCTCAAATTCTGAATCAGAAGAACCCATGGAAACAGAAAGTAGACGAGTGCTTGTTGGGACTGAGAGGGGAGGAGGGGAAGGGTGAGGGGATGGTTTGAGAACAATAACCCAGGCGTCAAGATGGTGGTGGTAGCTAATAAGGAGACAGGTTTTTTTTTTTATTGTTGTTTCGTTTGGATGTGGTAATAAAAATATCCAAAAACGAGTTGTGAGGATTGTACGACTCTAAGACTGTGCTCAAACTGACTGAATGTTTGAAACAGTGGCTATACAGATGTGTTACATGTATTTCATCCTGGGTTCTTGTGGCAGCCTCTGAACTTTCCTTGTGCTCTCCTGCTGGGCTGTTGCTGGGCTGGATTGAAACACAGTTTACCCTGCACAGAGGCCAAGGCTGTGTTAGTGCAAATCACTTGCCCAAATGTTGATTCAGTCCCAGCAAGTCTAAAAATAGAGGGCTTTTCAAACAACAGAATGAATTCTGTGTGTTTGCCTTCTGCTTTATTCTGCTTCCTTCTGTTCCCTGATTAAAGTTCAGAATCCTTTTGCCTTCAAAGTTTATCTGTATGAAGTGGTTAACCCATTTTCCTGGCTCTAGAATGCTGTATACCAGCAGAAACTTTGGGTAGCCAGACCCCTTTGTGCAGATGTTGAGGATTAAGTTTCCAGCCCTGAGGAGTCTCTTGGCTTCATAATGCTGGCTTACTTTATGTATTTTCCAGATTGTATTAACCATAAATTTCGCTCAGCATGGAGCAGGCTCCCATTCTTCTCTGTAAGCTACTGATATATTGCTAAAGCTGATGCCATCCTTTACGAGCCTCATAAACATGCCAGCTTGTGCTGCCACTCTCCAGGATGCACCAAAGCCACAACCATTCTCAGACACAGCACAAGGTCTTGGGCCACCCGTAAGGAGGCCACAGTGGGGCTCACATCATTGGTCTTATCCATCAGCAGCTCTTCCCATGCCAGTACATAGCAACTGCAGATCGAATCCCTCTCGGGACCTCTCTCATCTCTCTCAGAGCCCTGGCTAAACTTCTGAAAAATCGCCTACCACAGTTTGGATGAGCTGCTTAAGGAAGGGTTTCTTCTTCTAGCCTTCTTTTGAATTCCACCGTGGGAGACTCAACGCGCTTTCTCAAAATTGGAAGACTCTACTAGCCAGCAACTAATGTATTAGGATTCTCAAAAACAAAACAGAACAGATTTCCTGATAATCTACTGTATTTCTACAAAAAAGAAAGCAGAAATAATTGAAATAACTAAAAGGAACACACCAAGAATTTTAAATAAAAAAAGATATTGGTGGCAATCTGACTCAGTGGTGGAGTGCTTGGCCAGTCTCCTATGTGACATTTCTGCTCCTTTCTCCTGGCTGGTTCTTACTTGCATTTGGGGAGCTCACAGCATCCTCTCTGCTTGCCCTCCCAACTGTCTAGCTGTTCTGTGCTTCCCAAAAGTGCCTCTCTGCTGTGTGAGACTTTAAGGTGCCTAGAAACTGATACAGTGGTGTTCAGCCCCACAGAGAGCGGCTCTCAAAACTAATAACAGGAATATTATGTGAACAAGTGAGTTGAACCCCCTGGCTAAACATTTTGTGTTCACACAAAATGAAATGGTGACTCAGTTGTGGGTAGAGAAACCATTGAATCTGGGGTATGGAAAAATAGTTGACCCTACTGATCTGTGATTTCAATGCCCGCAGATTCAACAGACCAAGGACTCGCATTCTGTCTCTAATTTCATTTGGACTGAACAACCTTTCTGTTGTTATTTCCCAAATAATGTGTAATAGCAACTTTTTGCATGGTATTTTCTTTGCATTGAGAAATATAGGACCCCTAGAGCCAGACTTCTCAAAAATTTTCCGCTCATGTCGAATACCCTAGATACATAGGTATGTAAAATAAGCATACAAGCAAACATTTACAGGTAATAAATCATAAAGATATGTATTTTAAAATTATCTTTTGGTATACATGGAATTTTACCATTTATTTATGATTAAAGCAAATGTACATACTAAGGAGAGAGATGTGATGTTTATTTTTATATAAGGAATTCATTTTTGGTGGAATATTGAATTGGGCAAAAATTTCTTCAAAATTTTTCAAAATTGACCTACATTTTAATTGTTTAATTGCCAAGGCTGAGGATACCATTTCACATAAATACACAGTACAATATGATAGAAGTGTGTGCATGCCCATTTCAGAAACTGTTGGAAATTCTCTCCTAATTTCATGCCAAAATTCATTAGAGTGTTTGAAACTCAAACCTGCAACTCAGACAGCAGTATTTTAAATCAAAAATTTTTAACACAATACAATCTTAAGATGAGCTGAGGAGTGGCAGTAGAGGATATTTAAAGCCCGTGCTTGCTGTAATTAAGCCATTCATTATGCTTCTGTAAGAGCAGAAAACTTAAATTACAGGAGGAGCACTTCATGTTGTGGCATCTAGCAGTCTTGAGTCAAGGTGTCTGAGAAAGTAGTTGTTGGTATTGGATAGCAGGGTATGTGCAGTGCAGAAGGTACTTGAAGTGTGCTCATGACCAAGGGTACAGTGAGGCCATGGACATAGGCCAAAACCTTCAGAAACACACACTTTTATATCCCCACACAAAAGGGGGGAAGAAGGCAAATACTGCTTTAACACGATACCAAGAACAACCAGAACAGTTACTTGCTCCAATCCTTGAGATATCAAAGTACTATACCCTGAGTTAAGCATTCGTTAGTTAGACAGTGACCACACCCTCGACCATGTAGCCTGAAGGCAACCACTCCCTAGGTCAAATCTCCTATTTAAAAGGAGCTTGAATTCTCTGACCTTTGATCAGGGTGGAGCAGATTTACATCTATGGGCCATCTTAATGTCTAAAACACCACTGTAACTACACCCTATGTCAGGGTGTGTAGCCACACTTTAAGCATGCAAAATAAACTCAAACTCTCTGACCTTCAGAAAAGGTGGAATAGGCTCACATTTTTGGGTCCTGGCAAGGACCAGGAAAATTCTTAGAGTAGAGAGAAGGATCTGTGCTACTTATACACAAATGCTAAACTATTTCCTGTGTCAGAGTCTGACATTTTGTGTTGATGGAAATTGTTATGGTTTTTGACTCTTTAAGAGGCAAGCCATGCCCACTCCCAGTGAC
>LOJH01048797.1:0-12388 GCA_001685095.1 Ellobius talpinus
TCCCAGTTCCCACTCCCATTCCCTCCACCTTCCCCCAGGCCCCACCATCCCATCCACTCCCCAGAGAGGGGAAGGCACATTGTTTTGGGGAAGGTCATATCTAGGCTGAGAAAGGTATCCATCCTAAGAGAATAGGTTCCCAAAAAGCCAGTACAAACAGCAGGGACAAATCCTGGTGTCACTGTCAATGGCCCCACAGTCTGCCCCAGCCATGCAACTGTCAACCATATTCTGAGAGCCTAGTTTGGGTCTATGCTGGTTCCTTTCCTGTCCAGCCAGAGTTGGTGAGCTCCCATTAGCTCAGGTAGACTATTTCAGTGGGTGTGCCCATCACAGTCGACCTCTTTCCTTATATTCTCACTCTTCCAACTCTTCAACTGGACTTTGGGAGCTTAGTCCAGTTCTCTGATGCAGGTCTCTGTCTCTGAAACAGGTGCATTTCTTATGTTTATTTCTTTGCCAAACAATTTGCCTTGCTAAGTAGCACTGGGTTCCTTGAATCTCAGCAAGAACACCACAGTGGGCATACCCTCCCCAAACCACAAGCACAGCACATATTATAGCTAACTTCCATCAATGGGATGATTCCTTTGCACCGATTTTTGTGTGGCATACTGGAAATTTAAATGCTTAATAGTGAAATATAAAGATCAAATTAAAAAATTTAAACGTTGTAAGGAATATTTTATGTCATTTAAAGAAGGAAGATTTTAAGCACAACTTTGCATGGTTCCATCAGTTACAATTGATTAAAAATAAAAGACTTTAAGACTTAAAATAATCTTAAGAAATTCTTAACAATTGGTTTTTAACCATATGGGAGGGGGGTTAAGAACACTTGCTGCTCTTCCAGAAGACCTAAATTTGATTTCCACTACTCTCATGGCAACTCACACTCTGTATCTCCAGTTCCAGGGTATCCACCTCCCTCTTCTGGTCTGTGCCGGTACTGCATGCATGTGGTGCACAGAGATGCATGTAAGCAAAACACCCATACACATAAATAAAACAAAATAAATACAAGAAAATGTTTTCAGAAAAGTAGAAGCATAACTTTCAAGACACGATCAGTGTTCTTTGTATTTTATTGCCTTCTCCAGCAAAATCTCACAGCTTGTGAGTTGTGTTCAGGGCACCTAAGACATGTCCCACTCATTTGTCCCAGTTTCCCCAGTGTATTACTTCTAGGAATGGCATATCGTTGAGACCATCGTTTTCCCACACAAAAGTTTCTATGTACTTAATTTCTGATTCCTCAAATAGCATTCAGTGATACGTTTTTTGTTTTTTATGAAAACTTGACAAATATGAAATGAAAATGTTCACTAATGCAAAAGCAATCTTCATGTTGTTCCCTGTGACATTAAAGTGCCTCACAAATCATCATAGTTAAAAAGGTTTTGATATGTGCTTTGCCTTTAGCATCTTTGTGCTTTAGTAGAGGAGACAGAAATGGAAACAAGCTGTTGTAACTCAGTTTTTCAAAGGTTATATAAGAAACAATTACCCCTTTGGAGGAGGTATGAGGTAGGAGATTTTTATCAAGAAAGCTACAGTGTGTGTGTGTGTGTGAGAGAGAGAGAGAGAGAGAGATTTTTCATTTGTTTATTGAGACAGGTACTCAATAAATAGCCCTGACTTGGAACTTGCTTTGTAGACAAGATTGGTTGATCCATGCCTCTGACTTGAGGGCTCTGGAATTAAAGGGGTGTGCTTCTGTACCCAGCTTAGGCTACACTATTAAAATTTTGAGGAATAAAAGTTTACTAGATATTAAAAAAGAAAAAGAGCAGAGAAAACAGAGTGTAAGAAAGAAAAGCCAAAAGGGTGAGACGTGAGAAAGTGTTCACTACTAATAATTGGTACCTTTTGCCTTAAAGAACTGATGTTCTGTAAAATGTTTGCAGACAGGAAGCCTTTCCAATACCACAGTACTAAAATGGGACAGAGCAGAATAGGTTGTAAACTCAGAAGTGTGAGGTTTATTATCCCAAAGAGAGGTGGAAATTTTCCTGTAGGAGCTGGGCAACCAAAGTTTTAATCAGATAGGACAAATCACACAGATGTGAATAGTAGTAGGAACTAGGCAAGACACAGACAGGTGGACGTCATGTTGAAAATTCAAGAGAGAGGTGGCAAATGCCTGGATTGAGGTTGCAGTGTGGGAAGGAATGGAAAACTCAGATGTAGCTTTAATTTTTGAGTCTTATGGAGTGATTGACTGGGTCTGGGGCAAGGAATGATTAGCAGCTCACTCTTGGGGATGTACAGGCAAATTACTTTTATTATTAAGGACAATTAATGGAAAAGAAAGGGCTTCCAATTAGGCATCAATAATGCAGATATGGTGGTTACCCTGAGCCAGCTGGAAATAATATCCTTATTTTTCTAGTATTACCAATACCTACTTATATTTCAATGAGAATAGCTTTTAAGGTTGAAGCTGCACAACCCAACCCAGAAGAAAAATGGCTGTGTTCCCATGAGCACTGCTTTCTTTCTCACCCACAACATACCTATTCTCAAAATTCATGCCAGTAAGTATTCTTGATTGCTTGTGTATGTGCCTAGTATTGTCATTCATTTGTATTCCTGGTCCCCCTTTCTCCATGTTTTCTTGATTTCATTCCTGCAGCCTGACTCTTTCAAATATCAGGAGAATCAAATTTTAGCAAATTTCTTGTGGTGATAGCTAAGCATCACATCATAAGAGACACCATTGTAAAGGAGACTTGTTTCTCTTCTATCACAATCATTTTTAATTTTGAGACAAATTTCTTCTATCGTTGACTACTTGTTTTCAGTCTAATAGAACTCAAGTAATAAATTCTGTCTCATGAAAGTTGAAAGGAGTTTTGCCTAATATGTCTGTTCTGTGAAGTACAGGTTATAGGAACAGCAGAAAGATGTCACCCAATCATTTAGGTAGTAATGCTCGTCATCTGCCAGAGGCCATGGGAGTATACAGCAGGTGACAACTAGGATTTGACAGGCCGAGCCACTAGATGAATAACTCTCTGATGGGGAAGCCCACTGGGAAAAGACCGTGGGGCCACTGACTGTATATGACTAATTTTTCTCATGTGCAACTAAGAACAGCTATGAGTATTTTCCCCACTGCTTGTGTGTTTATCTCATGTGTATACTCCATCTACTGTGCACACATATAGCTGTGGATGGTCAGGAAGATGATCCTGCTTAATGTATAACTCTGATGAATATAAATAATGCTAGGACAAAGACACATTTAACTGATTTTAGACTTCAGAACAAATTCAAAGCAAACTGGTTGCCCCTGGAGACAAATACACAAGGTCAGTTTCTCTGGTGTTTATTGTTGATCCAAGATCAGAACATAAAGAAACTTGAGTAGGCATAATTTTCTCAGCCATGGACCTTCGGCAAATACTCCCAACCTCAAGGTTCAGCCAACTAACTGGTTATTGTTTAAGGTCTGAATTTCAATGTTACTTTCCGTCTGGGAACCCTGACCACTCAGAGCTGTATGCTTACTTTACTCACTGGCCAGTCAGTGTTACCTCCCTAGCCTGAAATAAACTGTGTAATCAGCTTGGCTGTTTCTTATTGTTTACTCAAAAAGCTGAGTGACTCAGAAAATGTGATGCACATTTGTTCAGAGGTTTTGTCTGTGAGAAGAAACAGAAGAGATGTAAGGGGAATTAGGAGAGAAATGTGAGAGAAGTGTGTATGTATGTGTGTGTTGGTAGGGAGATGCAGCTAAATGTGCAAAGAGAGGAGTGTGAGGGAGGAGTAGGAGAGATGAGAGATGTGTGTGTGTGTGGAAAGGAATTGCAGAGAGAGAATTAGGAGAGAGATGTGAAAGAAGGTATGTGTGAGTCCTGAAAGAGAGATGTAGCTGAATGTGCAGAGAGAAAGAATTGTGAAGAGATTCAGCTGGGTGGTTAAAGAGATACAGAGGATGTGACTGTATAGAAAAGAGATGTATGTGAAGGAAAAAGTATATGACTATATGGAGAGAGATGTGACTATGTAAAGAAGAAACATAAAACTGTGTAGAGAATTGTGAAAATAGATGCAACTCTTTGTAAAGATGCATGGCATGTAGAAAATAGATGTAGCTGGAGAAAGCGATATAACTGTGTAAAAAGAGATGTAACTGTGTGTAAAGTTGTATGGCTGTGCAGAAGAAAGATGTATGTAAGGAGAGATATGTAACTGTATGTAAACAGACGTAACTGCAGAGAGATTGTCAGAAAGTGATATTATTCAAGATGAAGTAGAAGATAAGGTTACCCTAAGAAAGCATGTGCTTCCTTATTCCTCAGATAAAAAAAAGTCTGTCCCTTGCTGCATTTGTGGATTTTTTTTGCATAGCCTGGAGGTGGCCTTAGAGCAGGCTTTCAAAAAGGCTGTAGGTATAGTTTCTCGCTGCTCTGAGAAAGCATTCTTTTCACTACCCAGGGTGTAGACCTTGGGGATGGCATCACCATGATGCAACAATTATCTTATGGTTTTGATATGAATTGCTTTCTCAAGCAGTCCATGTGTTGGAGACTTGATCCCCCAATGGTGGTGTGTCAAGAAGAAAACATTCTTTGCCATGACATTCACTCACAATGTTACTTTACCATCAACACATTCTAAGAACAAGGAAACAAGTCCGCTATGGGCAGACACCTCTGAAACCATGAGTCCATGTAAACCTTTCTTCCTGTAAGTTATTTATTCCAGACATTCTTTTCATGTCAATGAAAAAAAAAGCATAGACCACTCCAAGGAGGGAAATGTTTCACAAAAATCCAGCAAAGTAGTACTCGGAAGAATTGAACGTACACCTCACCAACTCCAGCACTCTGGGGAATGAACCCTGCTCCTCCCCAGGCACCTGAATGGTCTCTGCTATCAGAGGTGCAGGTGAGCTAGCCTTAAATACACAAGAGTGGGAAAGCTGGCCCCACAGTCTGCTATGTGGTGACATGGGCAAGGGAGAGGGCCCTTGTTTCTTGCCCCTCATCACCTACTGCAAGTGGGAAAAGCTGGTCCTGGGGTCATGTGACTGAGAGAACTGACCCTACCCCTCACCAGCTGCAGCCCTTGCTAGAGCAGACCCTGCACCTAGCCCAGGCAGCATAAGAGAGCTGACCCCATTGACATAGGCACAGGAGATCTGGTATCCTCGAAAGTACTTGGGAGATCTGGTCCTACAATTCATCTACCATGTTATAGAGTGAGCCAGGAAGAGATGACCTCTTTCCTTCCTCACCCCTAACTGCCTATGGTGGGTGGGGGAGTTGTCCCTGAGGTCACGAGAGTGGGAGAATGGACACTACTCCGCAATGGCAACAGCACCTTGGAAAACAGGCCGGGCACTTGCCTAGGCAGCACAATAGAGCTGGCCCTGTTGGCAGGGGTGGGCCTGGGGGCATGAGAGCAGAAGGACTGACTCCACTCCCCTCACCTGCCATGTGGTGGCATGAATGAGAAACAATTGCCCAACCTCCCTTCACCCCTTGGCACTTGTGGCAAGTGAGAGAACTAGTCCTGAGGCCATGAGAATGGGTGAACTGGTTCTGCTCTCCGCAGCTGCAGCACACATGACAGTGGGCACTCTTGGCACCTGACCTGGGCAGCATACTAATGCTGACCCTGCTATATTAGTGAGGGTTCAGGTGAGCTGGGCTTTTGAGCATGGAAGCAGAAGAACTGCCTCATATGCCATGGGCTGGAAAGGGTAAGGAAGATACGCCCTTCCCTACCTGTTGCCACCTGAGACAGGTGGGAGAGCCAATCTTGGGGACATGGAAAGAAAGCTTTTTCTGCCCTCACCCTGTTCAGCCATATGGAGAGAGTTCTCTGCTTCACAGTAGAGCTAGCCATGGTGGTATAAGTGGGGTTGAACACACAGTAGAGCTAGCCGTGGTGGTGCCAGTGTGAGTGAGCACACAGTAGAGCTAGCCATGGTGGTGTCAGTGTGGGTGAGCACACAGTAGAGATAGCCATGGTGGTATAAGTGTGGGTGAGCACACAGTAGAGCTAGCTATGGTGGTGTGAGTGTGGGTGAGCACACAGTAGAGCTAGCCATGGTGGTGTCGATGTTGGTGAGCACACAGTAGAGCTAGCCATGGTGGTGTCAGTGTGGGTGAGCACACAGTAGAGATAGCCATGGTGGTATAAGTGTGGGTGAGCACACAGTAGAGCTAGCTATGGTGGTGTGAGTGTGGGTGAGCACACAGTAGAGCTAGCCATGGTGGTGTCGATGTTGGTGAGCACACAGTAGAGCTAGCCATGGTGGTGTCGATGTTGGTGAGCACACAGTAGAGCTAGCCATGGTGGTGTCAGTGTGGGTAAGCACACAGTAGAGCTAGCCATGGTGGTGTCAGTGTGGGTGAGCACACAGTAGAGCTAGCCATGGTGGTGTCAGTGTGGGTGAGCAGAACACAAAGGTGTGAGAACAAGAGAACTGGCCCCATTCTTGCTGTCTACTACATTGGATGAGCTAGTCAAGGCAGTGCTGGAGAGCTTGCCTGGGTGGTGATGATTAGGGAAAGCTGGCAGGTTGACCCAGCTACTACCCAGGCCCAGAACCAAGACTATGAGGTAGCCCACCTCAGCATCTGCCTCATCTATGAAATGTTGGAGCTTGTGAAGGGGCCAGACCTTCAGATCCAAAGGTACAGGATCTCCATGACACAAGGCAACAATAGTATATCCAAGAGGAGCCCCAGTGAGGGCCCAGTATCAGTAGCAGAAGACAGAGGCCTTCAGCCAAGCCAACAACTCATTGCAATGAACATTTACAAGGAAAGATGTAGGGACTAAAGGGTATATGGTAAACTCACTGGGCAACACTACATCTTCCATGCTGAGATTTTTGTTTGTTTGTTAGGGGAGATTTGCTTGTGTTTATTGCTCCAAAACCACGAATAGAGTCTGATCTCAGTTCAGAGGGCAAGGTCCACATTCAGCTGGCTGGAGTAGACCATATTGTTCCCTGGTAGACTCAGAGGGAGATAGAGGGTACTTGATGGAGGAAAAGAAGGAGCTAAGGGATAGGGGTAGTTCTTTCGATCAGGGAAAGAGGAGGGTAATCATCTCTGTGTAACTCCATGGATCTCTCAGGTTTATTCTCTAGTATTTACCCTAAAGCTTTATTTTTTAAAATAAAACGATAAAATAAATCACAGTATCAGGCCCACAATATATGATGTTGCACACTGGAAACCATTTGTAGATGGATTTTTCTTTGGGCCACCTTCTCGCAAAAAAAGTACACTGAGATTGACTATTAATTATGAAAGCTTGGTCTATACTTTAAGCTTAAATTAACCAAAAGGAGGCAGAGTCAGAGAGATGCCATGGAGCCACCAGAGTCAGGTATGCCAAATCTTTGCTGGTACGCCACTACCATATGGCAATATACAGATTAATAGAAATGGGTTAAATTAATGTAAGAGTTAGCCATTAAGAAGCTAGAGCTAATGGGCCAAGCAAAGTTTTAATTAATACAACTTCTGTGTGATTATTTTGATTCTGGGTGGCTGGAATGAACAAGCAGCTCTTCCTTCTCCACTTGGGTTACATACACTCAAAGGATTCTACATCCTACTATAGAGATACTTGCATATCTATGCTTATAGCTGTTTTTTTCAAAATAGCAAGGAACCAGAACCAGTTTAAATATCCATCAACAGTTAAATGGATAATGACAATATGGTGCATATATACAATGCAGTTTCATCCATTTATAGGGAAAACTTGAAATTATAAAATTTTCAGGCAAATAGAATTGGAAGATATTAAGTGAACCAATCGAGGTTCTTTCACAAGGACTCTGTCTCTAATGTAAAAATATGCCGATGAAAGTAAACATAGATAACAGCTAGAAAACTATGAAAGGGGCCCTTGTGACTAGAAAAGAAAAAAGAGCTTTGAGAGAGAAGTAGGAAGACAAAAGAACAATGTGGAAGAAGAGAATACTGAGTGCCAAAGGATAAGGTCACAAGAGGAGGAGGGAGGACAAAGAGTTAATGTGAAAATCAAGCAAAATGAACTATGTATGAAAAGTCTACTGCTTTGTAACCTAATTCATCTTTAATTAACAAAATGACATCTCTCTCAATTAGAAACAAAGCCAAAGATGTGTATTGAATAGATGTGTATGTTAGTTTGACTCAGCATTACAAATGAAAGAAAAATTGCCAAGGATTTAAGGACATATGAGAAGATACGTTTTGAAGTCTGTTTAAATATACTTGAACTGTCTGTGACAATATTATGTAACTCTTTATGATCATTCTTATATGGCTTTCTCAATGAGCTGATTTCTGTTTATTTCTAGTGCTATTAAAACATTACAAGGAAATACAATACAATTAACTTGAACCTTGTAAATCGAATGAATCAGATAAAAATTCAATCAAGGTGAAGATTTAAATATTTAATCAGCACAAATGAGATGCAAATAAACAGATGTAAATTAAATGTAATCAGTCTTCTATGTGCAGCATAAATATTTATGCACTAATCAAATGTTCTCACAACAGTCACCCAGAGGGAAAATTCTTCAAGTGTCTTACACATGTTCTAACATATTTTTATTCAAGTTGGAGCACAGATAAACATTAGAGATTCTTCTTGTGCACAAGCCATTCTATTTCTTGCCAAAAACCCATCATTTCTGGGCATGCCCATGAATCTGTCTCTTTATTAGTATCTCTTTTGCATGAGTTAATTGAGGTTAATGACCCTTCTTAACACATATATCTTCATACACATAGTGATATACATGGAGATTGGTGAACTATAGCATGAGATAAAATATGCGATATTCACTTTAAGGGCAATTTTGAACACTCAAAGGGAAAAGCGAATCTCAGCAAAACCAACAGGTGGATCCTTTCTAGGGAAAATAGCATTGCAGTTTATTAAATTGTGCTGGTTTTTCTTTCAAGTCTAACTTAAACACCCCAGCTTCCACTGACCTTGCTGAGGCTTTTACTTTGGATAAACTAAAAGTGTTTTTAAGAAGTTAGGAGGTCAATTTCTCCTTGCTCTTTCCCTCTCTCCACCCCTTCTTTCTGGTGTAGCATTTAGTTTCAAAAACCACTAAGTCACATAACAGCCTGAGTGCCAAAATTACACACATAGGGACTAACTTCATGATAGGATTCTTAGTATGTGTATCATCACGTACCTGTATGTATGATCACAGTATAAAATATTTTATAATTCAAGTTAACTTGTGTCCCTTGTTCTCGCCTAAGTAATTTTTTATCAACTATTAAAATGCTTAGGTCTGGGGCTTTGTGTTACAAAGCTCTTCCTTTTTTCTGTTTTTCTAATTCCTTTTGTTTTTGAGACAAGATCTCGCTGTGTAACTTGGACTGACCTAGGTCTTGTGTATACATATATGAAATTGGCAAAGAAAAAAACTTAACTAACAAAACCCAAAAAAACACTAATATATACTTAGTTATGATGAAAATTGGTATAGGAAGTGGAGGACACACATATTCCTATAACAGGGAAACCTTATCTCGTGTTTAGGATCAGGTATGGCTTCTCTAAAGACAAACAAGACAGCCTGAAGATCCATCTCACTGAACCAGAAAAAGCAGAAGCAGAGGGGCAAGCATGCTCCAAAAAAACAGCTCAGGATTCAAAAGTTGAACTGCCAGTTTCTGGCAAAGTAAACATATACACAGACACACAAACACAAACACACACGTGCACACACACATACAGACATACAAATACACACACAGGCACACACATGCACATACCTGCACACATTTAAAATGCAGTCCTTTTCCATGAACAGTGATGCTTTACACTTAGCTTTCTACATGGTTATCAGGTGAAGAGATTTGTATTTTATTGCTATTTGGCAATCTAGTACAGAGGGAGGAGCTGTGATATAAGTGCCCTACATAAAGGAGATCAGCAGTGTTCTCATTTACAATTCACATAATCTACATATTCAATAAACAAAATTAACATGTCCTAGAATTTCTCTGTCCCATGACAGAATGCTCACGTGTGAGATAATGATTAGGTTAGAAGGCTACATGCAGAGACATCGAAGAGCTTGTCATTCTTATCATTTTCCCTTCAAAATTGTGCCTTATTTATTTTTTATTGTTTTGTCTTTAATACATCCCTATGACAGCTTCCCTTCCCTCTGCTCTCCTCCCCTTCCCTTCTCCCCCAGATCTACTCCTCTGGCATTTCCCTTCGGAAAAGAGCAGGTCTCCCAGGAATAGCAACTGAACACAGCTTAACAAGTTTCAAAAAGATTAGGTACAAACCCTCAAATCAAAGCTGGGCAAAGTCTTGCAATTCAAACTAAATTTTATAAGATTTATATTTTTTAAAAAGATAATTTTTGCATTTAGAGGCTCACTGAAACTTAATAAAATCGCCTAATCTATACAAGTTTTAGGAAATTGTGACATGTAATTCTGGAATAACAATAAGGTAGTTGAATTTTGACTTTTTAAATTTTAAATATAACTTACAAACTGTGTTTTGCTTAAGGGTTAAAATTAAATTTTGTCTTTGTGAGAATGCCAGAAATTCTTATTATTGATTTCATATTCAGATAACTCCTACCTGTATTTACATATATAAATCATATATAAATTCCATATATAAATGACATTGCTTTCATATTCTTTTGAAAGCTATTAATCAACTACTTTCCCTGTATTTTTCTCAATGCAGAAAGCAGTTAAACATTACAGATGCAACATTAATTTTCCAAACATTACTATATGAATAAATGAAAAGGCAGTTTCAATGAACTGATTCTATTCTAACTAATATTTATGTAATTATTCTAATGTTCAGGCAACACATAACATATGCAGGAAACTCAGTTCTGGGCTCCAGGAATAATTTAATAGATGCTTTGTTTGATGTGTGATGTATTAAATAGCTTCCAAGAAGACACTAACAAAAATAGTACATTTTTATTAATTTAGCTAAAGGGGAATCTCAGCGATTCCTGAATTCTTGGTTCAGTTAAAAACATTTTTTAATGAGTCTGGGATGTCGGATGATGGTTAAGTTTGAACTGAGATGCACAGATATCAGAAACACCTTAGCCGGGTTTGTTCATGTTAATAACAGCTGATTCCTCCATGTTTCTGAATCTCTATGCTAATTGTCCAAATTTTGAACTAGAGAGCACTGTGAAAGTTAGAGGAAACAAATTTCTCACCACTAAAAGCTTGACTAATTTTGTAAACACAGTAGAGGGCAGTGAATAAGCCATTTCTCACACGTTGTCATATTAGAACAACTTATCTGCAAATAGTGTTTAATGTTCTTTCAATAGCTTCTGTCAGGATAAAAAGATGGCCAAGTGAGTTAAAATGTGATAAAATTGATGACTTGTTAATTTTGAAAGAGTAGTAAATAAATACTAGCTGAATTCTCGTTATTATGATTGGGCCAAGGAGAGAAAAACATTAGCAATTCCCAGGAAAAGTATTAATGGAAGGCAAGGAATCCAGTTCTATGTCCTCCCCCACAGAGGACACATTTCTCAAGTTAACTTTACAGAAATGTTTCTGCAAATTCTGCTGAAGGTGTTTGCCTCAATGATCTCATCTAACACCCCTCGCACTCAACCGAAATGACTCATTGCTTAATATATATTGATTAATGTATTTTTAGAATATGATATGGCACATAAGCCATGAAAATAACAACTGATTATTCCTTTACCTATAAGACATATAAGCTACAGAAATAAGATTAATCATTCCTTTACTTGTCAGAATGGTGGCAAAGGATATGAAAGCATTTGAAGATTGGGGTCAAAAATACAGGTACAATCCAGAACATATAGCTACCTGGGAGTAGCCTGACATGGAAGAATGAATGACAGGGAAGAGAAGACAGGCAAGAAGGTCATTGGCAGTGGAGCAGGAAATGTCACATCAGTGTAGTAGAGACGAGAGTTAAGGTGATACTTTTCATGGAGTTTCGAGGCGGTATCTATGCTGATGCATCAGGCCTCAGCATTCTCTTCAGGTTTATGTATACGACTGACGTGTTCAGAGTGAAAGATGAGAGCCAGCTAAATGACCTGATTCTTAATCTATTTTTAAATACGTTCATCAAGATAAAAGTGCTTCCTCCTCCTCCCTCTCCTCCTCTCCTCCTCTTCTCCTTCTTTCTTTCCTATTCCTGCCCCATGTTCCCCTTCCTCTTTCTCATCCTCCTTTTCTTTTTTATTCCTCTTTGCCTTATTTTAGTTTGTATTGCTTTTCTGATGGTTTGATATCGGTGTATGCTCTAAGTCCTCTACCTGTTTATTCACCTGATTAGTAAGAGAGGGAAATAGAAAGAAAGAAAAGGAAAGAAAGAAAGGAAGGAAGGAAGGAAGGAAGGAAGGAAG
>LOJH01048798.1:2454-12971 GCA_001685095.1 Ellobius talpinus
TGTGTGTGTGTGTGTGTGTGTGTGTGTGTGTGTGTGTGTGTGTCTAGGTCAGAGAACAGCTTACAGAAGTTGGTTCTCTCCTTACACCATGTGTGCACTAGGGATGGAATTCAGATCAGTCATTTGCCTTAGCAGCAAGTGTGTTTCCTTTCTACACCAGTGGCTCTCTACCTGTGGGTTGTGACCCCTTTGGCAAACTTCTGGAGGGGCCAGAACCTAAGATCCAAGTGTCAGAGCTGTGCTATATGCAAGTCCCTGGGTAGAGCCCTCCCTTGTACTTCCTCATGTGGATTCTTGGAGTTCTTGGTGCTGTGGCTTGTCTGTGTGTTGTGTGGCTTTTCCCTGGGGAGACATGAACAGATGTCCATTTATCCCAGAGACAGCAACAATGAAAGACAATGAAAAGGTTAGTGAGCAAGTGTGAGGGCCAGGCTTGTTTACAGGAGTCTGGATGGCCCGGAGACAGCTGCCTCACTAGAAAGCCCAACCCTCAGCAAGAGGGACCACTCTGGAATTCTGCATCTCTGCAGCCACCCCCTACCTCCGTAGGACTTGATAGGAGAGCCTCCTTTCCCCAGCGATTGTTATTGCTCATGTAAGCTTTGAAGCACTATAAAAACTCAGAGACAGAAATTGGGGTTCAACTTGAAGGTCAGAAAAGTAAAACATCCAGACACTGACTCTTACCTCAACCTCAGTCCAAAATGGTGATCCTGCCTCCAGAAATCTCAGAATGAGACTGAGCCTGAGAGCTGTCTCCTCCCATTTTATAATCCTCTCTAGTTTTGGGATTAAGGTCATGTACTACTACCTCCTCATTTCTATGGCAAGTTAGTGTGGCTACTGGGATTAAAGGTGTGTGTCATTGCTGCCTGGTCTGTAAGGCTGGCCAGTGTGGCCATTTTGCTTTTCTGATCCTCAGGCAAGTTTTATTTATTAAAATATGAATGAAATGCCACTACAAAGCTTGGGGAGGGCCCCTGTGGATCTTGTAGGTTTCAGGAGCTTCCTAAGACTTATGAGTTGTATTGTCTTCCTGAGCCTCCAGGAGGACAAGCTTCAGTTGGAAGGAAATGGTGACAGAGCAAAATGCCCTGGTGCATGGGCTGGAAGTATGGTCCTCGGTGTGATGGTGTGAGAGACATGGAAGCTTCCTGTCGTGGGTGGGTGGAGGTGGATAAGACCTCTGTGCTCAGAAGGGCGCTGATGCTGTTATGTGAAATGAATTATTTCTCATCAGGAACAGTTATTGTACAGCAAAGCCACTACACATACATAGCCACTCTGCTGGCATATCTACCATGAGGCCATCCACTATGACATGGCATAGCCAAGGGCCCTCCTCAGAGGCCAGGCAGACACAGGCCTGATCTTGGACTTGTAGCTTCCAAAACCAAACCAAAGAAGCCTCTTTTCTTCATAAGCGCCCCAGCTTGGAGCACTGAGTCACAGCAACAGAAGGTTGATAAAGACCCTTAGTGTTCTTGACTCTCAGTTGTGCCACCTGAGCCCTGCTTGGCACCATGTGACCTCTTCACGTGTGCCTAAATTTCTTCCTGTAAAGATGCAAGCCATGTGGGTCAGGGGCCACCCTGGGGATTTTGTGTTGACCTGGATACATATGTACACAACATTTCCAGAGATGGCGACATTCACTGGTATTAGGGGGCAGGACTCCAACAGAGCTTTTGGGCATCCCATTCAATCTCTGACACCATTAGGTGCCAGGCTAGGTTCTGGAGGAAGACACCTGTCATGTAGAAGACCTTATTCCCACATTTCTTCTCTGTCTTCTGAATGGAATGAGGCACTCCCTTGTCCTCCATGAGAACCTGGACCTGTTACCTAGCTGTCTCACCCTGCCAGCCTCAGCCCCACCAGCCTGGCTCAGCCCTGAATGGACGCCTCCACAGCTCACCGGCAACCATAAGAGGAGCAGCGGACAGAATAAATCTCACTCCGAAATTAATGTAGCTCAGGAAAAAAGTGCATTTACTCATTCTGACTTCTTGTTGCAAGACTCATAAGTGAATAAATTCAAAATAAATGTATCTGGGGCGAAGGGAGAAGCTGCGATAAAGCAATCGCATCCCCCTAAATGAAGACAAAGGCTCCGAGGCAATATTAAATTCCACCCCCAAAGGCTCATTTCATTTCAGACCCATATTCCCACAAAATCGAGTTTCCTAGCAGAGCCGAGCCCCTTTCTGCTCCCACCCACCCCTTTGCCCACACCCTCACCTGCCAAAGTCCCTGATCCTACTTCCAACAACAGGCTTGCAGGTGGGCAGCTCTGTTCATATGCCAGCTGCGCCCCCAAACTCTGAAGATGCTATGACTTCCTAACCCTCAGAGAGAGAGAGAGAGAGAGAGAGAGAGAGAGAGAGAGAGAGAGAAGCTCTTCCACCAGCCAGGGGATTAGCAGCATCTGCTCAGTGTCTAGGTGCCCCTTTCCTGGCTTGCTCTTTCTACAGCCCAGGTTCTGGAGAGCAATGGTGCTCTCATCCATGTGTCTGCAGATGCTCAGGGGGCAGAGTGTAGGGTGGTGAGAGGCTGCCTCAGTGCCAACCTGTTCTCCATCTCCAGTGCTTGTACCGGGACTATGGTTCAACATGCCATGCTGAAATGTGTCCCCCAGCGCCATGCACTGGAGGCTAAAGGCCTGATCAACCATGCTGAGACCACTGTTAAGAGGTGGCTATGATTAGGGTTAGGCTCTGTCCTCATGCATGGATCACTGCTGATACCAAGGGAGTAGTTGAGTGGTGACTCACTAGGATGAGTCTGGCTCAGAACATTTCTTGGGTGTGCTCACACCTCCCTCTCTGTGTGGAAAGATGTTAACACCAGCACCTTGACGCTGGCCTTTCCAGCACGCACTACAAGTTAGAAATCTTTGTCCCTTGTAAATTCACCAGGGCCACACTGGGCACCAATCCTGCCCTCTCTTGTTCCAAGTCCCCCTGGAGGCAGGTAAGGAGATGGTTTCCAGGTTAGGCATTTGCTCAGCAACTATGAGGACCAAAGTGTGGATTCCCAGAACCCAGATAAATGCTGGGTGGTTGTGGCAGCAACCTGTAATTCCAGCCTAGAAAGGCGGAGATTCCCCAGGGCAAACTAGTTGGTGATACTCGCCTTACTGGCAAGCTCAGATTTTGTCCTAGAGACCCAGTCTCAGTGAGTAAGGTAGATGAGCAGCTGAGGATGGATCCTGACATCAACCTTGGGCCTCCGCAAGCTTGCACACACACACACACACACACACACACACACAGCCCTTCTTGTACCAAAACACACACATGGGAATATGTATATGAACACCTGTTTGTACAACACACACACACACACACACAGCAGATGTTCCTATGCAAAGTCACCTTGCCTCTTTGCACAGAGAATAGCCATGCCCAGGCTCTCTGCATGTGTTCACAGTAACCCTTCCCATGCTTGGCTTAGAGGCAGCACAGGCGGCTGTCAGGACACACTTGTCAGATGGACTTGTCAGTGGCCCTAGATGGTGTCACCAGTGGGAATCTGGGGTAGATTGCCAGTCTGACTTTACAAGCTAGGCTCCAGGTTTTGTCGTCTCCGTGCCTAACTGGAGCTGACAGCGGTGAGCACGTGCTGAGCGGGTTTTCAGGGAACCTGATGAGCTGTCTGACGGGGCTGACAGATGTCTGTCTCCTTTGCCAATAGTTGTGGGTTCATGTCAGGCAGAGTCATAATCAAGAGCCTCACTGCCCGGTCTCACTCCCTAGCGCATGTCAGGGATCTTGCTGTTTCCCAGGAGGATGGGGATGTTTTTAGCCACAGGATGGCAGTCATGTGTTGATGCCTACAAGGTGCCAGCCCTTTAACAGGCTGATCCCACGGGTGGCTCAGCATCTCCTGTGGAAACCCTTGACCCTTGCTGTATTGATGCTGAGACCGGGGTGGAAGATTCTATTTTACCCTATTATGTTGTAGTGTGGGGAGTTATAAGGTTGATGTATTATACAGAATTTACGTTATTTGAAATTTATTTTATGTTATTTCATGTCATGTCCTCCAATTCCCATTTAATCCTCCTGTCAGCCTGCGGGGAACAGGTTCCAGCTAGGTTTACACCCAAGGAGACAAACTCAGAAAATGAGTAACTTGCTTGGTGCTGACCCAGCCAGTAGGCAAGCTGTGCTGTTGGAGCACTACCAAGCCAGCCACTAAGCCAGCCACTGAGCCAGCAGTGCTGTGGGAGCACTACCGAGCTAGACACTGAGCCAGCAGTGCTGTGGGAGCACTACCGAGCTAGACACTGAGCCAGCAGAGCTGTGGGAGCACTACCGACCCAGGCACTGAGCCAGCAAAGCTTTGGGAGCAGTGCAGAGCCATCCAGTGAGCCAGTGGTACTGTGGAGGCACTGCAGAGCCATCCAGTGAGACAGTGGTGTTGTGGGGGCACTGCAGAGCCATCCAGTGATCCAGTGGTGCTGTTGGGGTCACTGCAGAGTCATCCAGTGAGCCAGTGGTGCTGTGGGGGCAATGCAGAGCCAGCCAGTAATCTAGCAGTGCTGTGGGGGCACTGCAGAGCCAGCCAGTGATCCAGCGGTGCTGTGGGAGCACTGTAGGCAGAGGCTGGCTTTGGGATCCAGCTCTCTGGATTTGAATCTGAGTGTGAGGAGTTTTATTTAAACCTTGGTTTCCCCCATCTTTACTAGTTATTGAATGACCCTCTTTGATGGAAGAAGACATCATGGGCTCATGTGTGTGCGGTGCCTGTCTCAGTTCCTGAGATGACTCTGGTAACTTCCTTGTAGTGGTGGCCACAGCAGTTAAATGCAGGGCTGCAAAAACGATTCTGTGGAAGGTGGGAGGCCCCAGGACTCTGGTAACCCTGGAGGTGTCTCAATGTGTTCCTCCCCCAACTCCTTGTGAGAGGGAACATGTAAATCCCCTGTGCTCAGTTCATTTCAGCCTGGGTGGAGGGCAAAGATGGTGGGCAGGTCACTTCGATTTACCTATCTGTCACCTGCTCCAGGGTGTCAGGAGAGACAACAGACCCAACCCCACCCTGCCACACCCCAGTACTGCTTGAAGCTCATAGATCCAGCATACCAGGAGCAGAGTAGCCAGGGGGAACAAGCTTCCTGGGGACCTATTTCCTTTCTCCCTTTTATTTCCTTCCACTGAGCCCCCAGTCCACTGTGTACTGTGTACACTTGGGGCGTGTCTTCACCTCTGGGTAGCCCTCTCTGGAGACTCTCTATAGACACTAACACAATTGTTGAGCTCAATCTGGGATAGGGGAAGGATATACTATACTTATTTTAGTGTGTATGTGTGTGTGTATGTATGTGTATGTATGGACATGTGTATTTCAGGGTAAGCCATGTGTATCTGTGCACATGCATGTGGAAGCCAAAGGATGACATTAAGTGACTTCCTGCATCTCTTGTGACTTTAATATTTGAGACAGGGTCTCTCACTGAACCTGGAGTCTGCCATTTTATCTAGGCTGGCTGGTAATAAGTTTGTGGCACCCTCCTGTCCCCAGTCTCTCTCAGCTCTGGTCTTGCAGGTACATACCACCAAGCCAGTTTTATGTGTGTGTTGGGGATCTGAACTCAGGCCCTATTGCTTATACATCAAGAGCTTTATCCATAGAGCTGTCTTCCTAGCCTGGAATTTTCTATCTTTGTCTATTACATTGTAGTGGACTGACAACCACATCTGGATTGTCTGTGGGGAGGGATGACCCCACAGAAAGGTCTGGGGGCAGAGTCTTTCCCATGGGAGGAGCTGGGAAGGGGTGGTTATTGTCAGCCTGTGGTGTTAGCAGATGGTATTGAGACAGACCTCCCCTTCTTGAAGAGAGGCTAGCTTGGAGCTTGGCCAGACAGGAGATACTTTTCCCATCACAGAGAACTGCAAATTAGCCTTGAGAACAGAGTGGCAAGGAGGATGCACTTTGTCAAGGAGGCCAAGAGCTGGACCTGTTTCATCCTCCCAGCTCTCAGGAGAAGGGCGTGGGACCTGAACTCAACCCTCAGTCCTTTCTTTTGCCTCCAAAGGCCCCTGGTTGCTCACATGAGGACAATGGCACTGGCTGGAAACAGCTTCCAGGCTCACAGCCCTAATCACTCATTTCTAGCTCATTAAGCCAGGCTGACATTTTAATTTTTAACTTTTTATATATTTACAACTCAGTAATTTTTAGTATATTCACCAAGTTGGGAAACCATCGCCACAGTCAGTTTTAGAAGATTTCAATCCTCCAAAAATATACTCTGCACTACTTAGCTGTCACCCTCCAGTCCCTGTCATCCCGGGCCCTGACACCATGGATCGATTTCCGCCTTTGTCTGTATAGAATGCAAATGGATAGACTCACAGCCCCAAGATCCTTATGACCAACTTCTTGGGGTTCATTTTAAAGTCTCATGAGGACAAATGTAGGTGAGGTCTCCCAGATCTTCAAAAAAAAAAAAGTCTCAGGAGGCCCTTAAAGAGGGGATCAGCATGGTCATTGTCAAGATCATGGCGCCCTTTTCATAGGCATCCAGTCTGATCCACATTCCCTCTAACCTGTGACCGGAGCAGTCTAAAGACACGAGCCCCAAGAAGAAAATAGCACCCTTTGCAGGACCATGAGTAGGGAGTTACACTTCAATTAACTAACCATGCGCTGGCCTAGCCACCCATCTGCCCACCATCTGCCCTTCTAACCATCATCTATCCATCTACCCACTCACCTATCTGCCCTTCTACCCATCATCCATCCACTTAGCCACACATCCATCTGTCCATTCATCCATATATCTGTCCATCCACCCAGTCACCTGCCAATCTACCCATCATCTACTTATCTGCCCACTTATTCTCCCATCATCAGCCTGTCCATCCACTCAGCCACCCAGCCACCTGCCAATCTACCCATCATCTACTTATCTACCCACTTATTCTCCCATCTGCTCATTCATCAACCCATTTGTCCTTTTACCCATCATCCATCCATCTACCCACCCTCCTTTCCATCTACCCATCATCCACCCACCTCTCCACCCATCCATCTACCCATCCACCTACCAACCTACCTGTCTATCTACCCATCATCCACTTTTCTGCCCACTTATTCATCTATTTCTCCATCCAGCCAGCCACTCTTCACCCACTCATTCACCAATCTGTCCATCTACCCACTTACCCCCTCTTCATTTAACTGTCATCCATAAATTACCCATTTATTCATCTCTCCATTCATCCATCCATCCATCCATCATCCATGCACCACCCATTCACCCATCCACCCATCATCTATCCACTCTTCATCCATCTACCTTTCCATCCATCCATCTGCCCATACACCCATCCATCCACCTTCTCATTGGCCCACCCATCCACCCATCATTCACCTATCCACTCTTCACGCATCCACTCACCTTTCTATCTACCCACCCATCCATCCTTTCACCAGAAAATGTTCTCTATGGACAAATACATTCCAGGTCTGCTCTGAATGGGAGGACAGAGAACAAGGCAGCTGGTATGGCCCTTGTAACTTAGAGGCCACACACAGAGAAACAAACGTAGAGAAAAGAACACTCCAGTGGCTACCAGTGTTGACACAGAAGCTGGTTGGGCAATGGCCTGGAGGGAGCAGTGCAGCCTCTTCAGTTCATTGAAGGTTTTTTTTGGTGCAAAAGAGCCATATTAATGAGGTCTAGGGTACAGGAAACATAGAAAGGCGTTTGAAGGCTGATGAGGGGCACATGCTGATGGCTGTCACATGGTAGAATAGGAACAGTGCCAACTCACTGCCCCTTTGGCCCCCATAATCCCTATCTCTATGGTCATTCGGTTATTTGTGTACTGTGTCTTCTGGCTTGGAGAGTGGCATCCAGGTCTTAGCAACCCCTGTACTCCTTCTGTCCTGCCTAAGGTATGCTTCCCACTCCCAGGGTTGGCACTGACATCTTCCCAAGAGTCCTGGTTTGCACAAATGAAGGTACATGTGTCAGAGAGCATCTGGGGCTTTGGAGGTCAGGATGGAGGTCTTTGCTTTGTCCTTTCTGCCTTGCCTTGTCCTTCCTCCTGCTTCTGCAGCTTCTCCTTTAGAGTCGAGTTGCTTGAGGAAGAGACAACCCGCCGTGTATATGTCTGTTGGCAGGGGTGTTCTAATTTTAAAAAATGTGTCACTCTCTGAGCTCTGTGTCCCTTAATCAGGCAATTACTTTCTGATGTAGTATAGTTAAGAAAGAAGAAAAAGAAAAAATAGCCACCAGCCCCTGGAATCTCAAACACTTTCTTGAGAATTAATTTGGTAAATGTTTGACTCGAGTTCCAAATGTCCTTTGTTTCCATTTCTAAAAGACAAAAGGGACAGGGAAGAAAAGTAGTAATTGCGTGTTAATCAATCTTGCTCATTAAAATTAGCTCCCCAGCCAAGGGTGTCATGGAAACAGCAGATGCTGGGAGAAGGATTGGAGGGCCCAGCAGGGGTGGGGTTGAGATCATGGAGTGGGCATGGCCCAGGGGACACAGTGTGGGACCAAGTGGCACTGGAAATAGCAGCCAGCAAGGACTGCCACCATATTCCTTGTTTCCTATCTCTGCAGGTTTCCTAGTGTCTTTCAGAACAAGCCAGTGACCATGTTGAGTGATGGGGGTGATGCTGTGCTAATTCTGCATCTGATGACAGCCCATGGCTGCTGGAGAGTTCGCCAGAACCCATTGCTACAAGTGGGTGAGAAGAAGAGAGACTTAAAATCAGGTTTCCTGACCAGTGACCTTGCTGTGGCACTGCTCCACTGTACCCTAGTGGCCTCTGCCAAGGCCAGAGGTGGGTGGGGCAGGGCCACAGGCATGATGGGATTCCGGAGCCCTTGGGGGTGGAGAAAACAGTCATGTTTCTGAAGCAATACCCTGGGTAGATGTGGGCACCTCACAGGTGGGTCTGTACCTCAAACCCACTTATCTCTAGATCTTTCCTGAGTGTCTGTCATTCCCCATGCCCTCCTGGTCTAGTTGGGGAGAGATAATGTGCCCTTGTCCTCTGTGTCACCTGCTGCTGACCCCCCATGAATGCAAGGCTGGTGATCTGAGCCACTGCCCTGTTATGGGCAGCAAGCATTGCTGATGAAAGAGAGTGAAGGGCAGGAACAGGATGATCATCACCCACAGTCTTTCCATTTGTGCCTGTCCGGACCAGGCTATGAGAGCCTACCTTCCCGCTGCCCATCTCCCGATGGTGTAGAACAGTGGACAGCCTTGTCCCAGTTCAGCCTGTCTGTATGTCTGTTCTAGGCTGCAGGCCCGGGGCCACCTCTCTGAGGTGAGAAGTGGCAACACAGGAGTGGTTTTAGGTGACCAAGCCGCATTTTCAGCAGAGAAAGGGTAGGCAAAGGGTAACAAACCTTGTTCCTGTCACAGAATCACGTGACAGAGAATGCTGGCCCCTAGAATCAGAACAGTCCCTTTAGGTGTTCTGGTCCACACATAGGCTTGTGTCTAAGGACAGCACAATGTTCAAAGGGCTCAAGGCAAACAGTTTCCCGAAGGGGATGGTCATCCCCTAGGTCAACAGATGGTTCATGTTCAGGGGCGGCAGATTGTGTGAGTCAGCTTCCACCGATGTCCCAAAATTCTATGAACTCCCTCCTCCTAAGGGCCCAGGATGACAATAAGCCTTTAACATGTGGACTTAGAGGAGAGTTAAACATCTAGCCTACCACAGAAGTGCTTAACCCGGGGAACCCCGGGGCACCCCACAGCCTTCAGAGGTAAGATATCACTATTATGGGTAGATTCCATATTTGCTTCTGGATGCTAGCTTCAGGGGAACCCGGGAGATGGAAGGTCAACCTGCCACTCCATGAGATACACAAGGGGCTGGGACACCAGCAACAACAGATGCCACCATGAGGCTCTCCAGTGGCTTTCCACCAGGGTGCCAAGAAGCCACTTTGGACTTCTGGGTGAGGTGGGATAGTCATAGGTCTTTCAGTCTAGCCCTGCTCCCACCTCAGACTCCCCCAGAGGCTGTGTGGTCACCTAGAGACAACAGAGAATAGAGAAGTCACAGGGTGATGAAGAGGCCACCCCCTTACCCCAGGTCTGCTGGGGCTGGATGCTGGAGGAGAGACATGGGCATGCTTGCTGGCTGGGGTGCTGGCTTTTCCTCCATGGCTCCCCCTAACTTGGGCAGGTCTGAGCTATGCCTTTCCCACTGAGTCTAAGGCAGGGCCTGATTGCTCTCCTGTACCAAGCCCCTGTGACTCACCCTCTGAAGAAGGGCGCTGGTTGGTTGCAAATGAGCATTATTGTTCAGCTCCCATAACCTGGCAGAACCCTACAGGGGAGCCATCTGCATGTCCTTGCTGGAGACTCTACTAATCTCTGAAGTTTTTGGCTTTTTTTCTTATGAACTGGTAATGATGATGATGATGAGGTTGCAGCCTTCTCTCTCCTGGGGGCAACCGGGCTCAATGCACTGTAGTGATAGGGGAGCAGGCCTGCTTTCGTCCCACCTGGCTCCCGCACGGC
>LOJH01048801.1:0-12970 GCA_001685095.1 Ellobius talpinus
AGAGGAGTCTCTTGGCCAATGGAACATGAGGAGACTTAGCTCAGGGATGAGACCTTGCCTCTCCATAGCTCAGAGAAAGCTGATGCTGGTGGCTATGCTATAGGAGGGAACTGGCCTTGACTGCTCCAGACACTCGTGCAGCCTCTCTAGGGTGACAGTGGGAAGAGAGCTAGGGCAGGAAAATACTCAGAACGCAGCAACAGAGAGTTGATTCAGCAGTTAAGAGCACTTGTTGCTCTTGCAGAGGACAGACAGCTTTTAGCTCCAAGCACGTCAGCTCATAACTGCTTGTAGTTCTAGATCCAGGATATCAAACAACCTCACCTGACCTGCACAGGCACTAGGCACACACATGATGCATATGAATACATGCAGGCAAAAACACTCAAACACATAAGAATTAAAAAAAGAAAAGAAAAAAAGACCAACTTTGAACTAGGTCCTCCCCACCGCCTAGCCTCAAGGGGGTTTCTCCAAGGCCTTGTAATTCCCTTGTGTGGAAAGAGCAGCCAGGCTTTGTATTTGCAGCTCTCCGTTCTGAAGGGCACTATTTGAATATATATAAATTAATCCCTGAAAGTGGAGTCTATTGTAGAATATTAGCTAAAGATGTGTCACATTTGTTTATGCTGTAGAATATTTGTTTAATGATGCAAAGATGTGTTGCATCCTTTTATGTTGCATTTGTTTAACTCTGGGAAGCTGTGTTGCTTAGCCTTTCTATAATACCTGATTGGTCTAATAAAGAGCTGAATGACCAATAACAAGGCAGGAGAAAAGATGGGCAGGGCTGGCAAACAGAATAAATAGGAGAACTCTGGGGAGAAAAGGAGCAAGGAGTGAGAAAGAGAGGAAGATTCCAGGGGCCAGTCACCCAGCTAAACAGCAAGTCATAGAGAAAGAACTAAAAAAATGAAATGTACCAACACAGAGGAAGATAAAAGACTGGAGGCAAAAGATAGACAGAATAATTTAAGAAAAGCTGGCTAGTAACAAACCAAGCTAAGGCCAGGCGTTCATAAGTCAAAATAAGACTCCATGTGATTTATTTGGGATCTGGGTGATGCCCCCCCGCCACACACACACACACACTGAGCAAAGAGTAAAAAAAATCAGCTACAGGAGTCTGCTCCCAGCCCCCGTCTCAAGTGAGTCTCTTGGACCTTCACTCCTCATGACCACCACTGTGAGAGCTAGCAAGTGACCTCTGTGTCCCCACAGAGCAGACTTTTTCCAACTCAGGCTCAGACAGACCACCATGCCCAGCCTCGTGGGACACTTCGAGCAATGCCTCTCATCTCAGGGTGCCCTGACACCCAGCTCTCCAGTTATGTGGGACTGCCACAACCAGAGAGTGTGGTGACATGTAGGCCAGGCTCAAAAAGGACAGCCTGCTTCGCCTGCCCCTTTGAGACTGCAATATTGAGACAGGCCTTACAGAGACACCCTTCCCATCATTCTGGACTGGGCTTGAGCCCATGACCACAGGGGATGAAGAGGTCCTGGTAGCCCCTTCACTGAGAAAGGACTGAAGGTAGCCATGGGAGCTTGAGAAATCGTCACTGAGGCAATTCCTGCTAGTCCCAAAGAGACATGGATGACCTGTCTTTTTACAACCTCCAGTCACACTCAAATTGAAAGAAGACTTTCAAGACAGCTATCAACATCAGATCGGAGGTTTAATGGCCCATTATCCTCAAAGGGCCCTGTCTTCATGACGCTGCAGGAAGGGCAATCACGGTTACCCTCAACCCCACCTTACCCCAGTCCCACTGAGGAACATCTACCTGCTTCTTCCCTGAAGGGATAAATCCAAGGCTACCAAGTATCAAGCCATGCTGGGCACTTACTGACCAGTCAGGCATCAGCCCAAGATGGCCACAACCAGGGAAAGATGCTCTCCCACCCTGCAGCTAGGAGGACAGTAGGAGCTTGTCCCCTCACCAGGGAATTCCCCAGGCTACATACCACCAATCCTTTCCAGGGCTTTGTTCAGTCAGAGACCTGCCCTTCCTCGGTAGGCCCAGCTCACTCTTCAAACTCTGAGCACACTTTCACACTCAGCTGTGGTCCAAAGATTTGTGGAATGATACCCCCACCTCCATCAGATGGGCATCTCCTTCTTGTTGCTGATACTGGCCATGGCTGTAGGTTAGTGAGGGATGGCGGACACATAAATACGCTCAGGCCTACGGTGCCCCAGAGTGATAGTCTTGGAAAGACAGATTATAGGGAAAAGGGAAAAGTGATTTTGCATGTAAGTGACATCTTTCTTCAAAGAAGGGCAAGATGACTGTACCCAGCTGGCCATGGGAACTAGGTAGATGGCCAAGTCTCTTTGCTTCCAATCTATTTCCCACAGAACATC
The DNA here is from genome assembly GCA_001685095.1 of Ellobius talpinus. NCBI lineage: Eukaryota > Metazoa > Chordata > Mammalia > Rodentia > Cricetidae > Ellobius > Ellobius talpinus. The sequence continues at coordinate 2,369 of LOJH01048801.1, forward strand.
AAGGATGCCTTCTTAAGCCGTAAATTGCATTTTGTTACTCCAGGCTTAAAACACTGACCCTGTCTGTCTGGTCTATCCCTGTCTGTGTGCCTGCCTGCCTGCCTGCCTGCCTCACCCTACTTAATATGCTTGCTTCTTCCTGCCCCAGGACCTTTGCTTTGATGGCTCTACCCTATCATTTTCCCAGGTAGCCACAGGCCTGTGCATCCATTCTTATAGGGGCTCATCCTAACCAACATCCTGCAAGTGTTCCCCAATCCCTGTCATTGATCAATTCAAGATGCCTACCTATAGGCAAGTTATTATCCATCCCTCTCCTTACCTTGTTCACCAGGGTATCCCTGATGCCCATAACAGAGCCTGCCTGGCACCTAATGGGTATTCTAAGTGCCTGTTGAATAAATGAATTCAGTGGTGAGCAACACTGCATAGCTGTGTTATGGGGGGCATGGCTAAGCTACTCTGGTTAGCCTCCAGGCTGATGAGCTTCAAGGCCTGGACCATCAGGCACTTTGCAAAATGAAACTCATGGAACATACCATTGTTCAGAGCTGGCATGGAGACCGGGCTCTCACGGGGACATGCGGCTTCCTGTAGGAAGAATGCAAGAGGATAACTTTGTCCCTCGCCAGCCCCCAAATAGAAGAGCCACCAGTTTCACTCAACCCAATCTTCTAGAACTGGATTTGGGGATCAAGAGCTACAACTTAGACTCATGATAGCCTTGGGTGGGGTCTCAGAGTCTAGAGTAGATCCTCTGGTCTGGTGGGGCCCTGGGAACCCTAGCCCAGCGCCATATGCCTGGTTTGGACCCTTAGATGTCTCAAGGCAGCCCTATTTTTGATGCTTCTGTCTGTCATTTCCTACTGGGGCTATTGCCCTTCTAATGAACACTGCCAGGGCCCCAATTTACTAACATCAAAGCCAGACACCAACTACCACGTTCTATATCCAAGATCAAGAAAAGGGACAGCATCTCCTGGCATGATCCTTTCCTGGCTGATACCCAGTACTGGTCCTCTGATTCAACCTCAGGAACCAAACTCGGTTCTGAAGCTTAAGCTAGACTGAGGACACAGGCTGCAGAGCCTTCATGGCCCCTGAGGCAATCTTAGCACGTGACTTCTCTAGGAAGATGGCAAAGGCCAACCCTCAGGACACCAAATTGTTCTTTGTCTCTTCTACCTCCCTGTCATCTTGAGCTAGTCCACATGCTTCCAGAAGGCTGACCCTCGAGAGTGGCGTGTGACTTCCTGGGAGCTCTCATGGGCACTTGGGTGAAAAACCCTTAGGATTTTTTGTTGTTTGTTTGGGGGGGGCAATTTCAGACAGGGTTTTTCTTTGTAGTCCTGGCCATCCTGGAACTCACTATGTAGACCAGACTGGTCTTGAACTCAGAGCCACCTGCCGCTGCCTCTGGAGTGCTGAGATTTAAAGGCATGCGCCACCACCACCCAGATAAACACCCTTGTACACAGACAATCAGCATAACACATTGCATGAAGCAAACACCCGACTTTATTTCTGCCTTCTCCCATATGGATGAGGCTCCCTTCCCCTACTAGCTCAGCATCCTAGTTCCCCTCCCATCTCAAACAGGGCTTCCCCGAACTCCCAGAAGTCTCCTGGAGAATGAAGGGCTCCTGGCCCAGACCCTAGTACCTACACACTTTCTTTGTTCCTAGAAGAAACCTCATGGGAGACCAAGGAGGAGGGGGGTATGACTGAAGGACAAGTGGTGTGACACCCAGCCCCAGCATCTTCTACTGAGCACCCTGTGGGCAAAGCAGCAAAAACAGTGATCTGATGTGGAATTAAGGTTTAAGTCTGCTGCCCAGAGACTGGCAGTCTTGCAAGGCTTCCAACATGCAGATCTGGTAAGGAGTCCACTCCTGCTGGTCCAGTTTAGCAGGTGAACAAATTGGACACTGACCCCTGGAGACCAGGGTTGAATCCCAGGGCTTCAGAGCATCCTTAGAGCCAGGCATAATGGACAGGAGGATATTCATGGTCCCAACCACAGGGCTTCCCCCCTGAGACCATGCCCAAGGCAACACTTGAGTCCATGCTGGGGGCTAATCCTGAGCTGTAGAATTCCCAGAGGCCCTCCAGGGCTGGAACCTTGCTCATGCCCCCCATTCCCTAAATCCTGTATCCATGCCCAGCATCTTCCAGGACTAGGGCTCAAGTCAAGAACAAACAGACTTTGGGGGCCTCTATCCATAGGAACTCTGCAGGGGTGAGGGGATGTGGTAGAGAAAGAGACCAAGGGGGTGACCTGGGCCTCCAAGAGTGGTCAGTGCAGGGGATAGAAGACAGGGGTGATGCCCAGAGGGGCCAGGGACCAGAAGACCTAGCTTCTCTGGGCAGAGTATACCCTCCACAATTGCTTGCAGAAGTCAAAAGGCTCAGTCTCTGGGCACCTCTCTAATGTGACTTCCAGGTGCACAACCTCCTGGAAGCTGAGCTAGACTCTCCAAGGCATCTCTGGCTTCTGGAAATGGAGCAGGAGGTACAACGGGCTCTGGGGCTGCCTGAAACTGCTCTAGAGAGACGCCATCTGCACCTGCTCTGGGCCCTGACCTTGGAGAAGCAGCTCGCATCTGAGGTGGTCTTGCCAAGGCCTCCACACTGAACTTGCTCTGAGCAGGATGCTCCCACCTTTCCTGGCTGTCTACAATCTCTGGAATAATACCCTGGCCTCTGGTCCTGGAGCAACTGGGGTCAGAGCTTCTAGATTCTTCCACCAGTGCTTCCAGAAGTCTTTGTAGATATGATAGGAAGGAAGGAGGGGGGTTTCTTCCATCACTGTCATCACTGTGGGCCTCGAACCCTGGAGCAGGAAGAGAGCAGAAGTTAGGTCTCAGAATCACAGAAAGGGCATAGAGCATGGCCACAAGAATTAATGCTGATTTTGGCTTTATGTTAGGTTACTAATGGAGCCAGACTCAGGGAGATGACAGCCTACTAGATCTCTGCTAAGGCACGAACTCTTTCCTATCACACAGCGATACAACTGCTGGGTGTGATGGTCTATGGCTGAAGCAGGACTGTGAGTCTGTGGTAAGCTTAGGTTACACAGAAAGACCTTGTCTTGAAAACAAATAGGAAAAGCCCAGATGGTGGAAGTGAGCCATTCCCTCCTCACTTGGCCCCTCGGTCACCACTAAAAGATGCTGCTGGCCTCCTACCCCACCCCAGCAGCCCAGCTGGGTTGCTTTGTTAAACCAAACCAAGCCCTACGGCCCCCTCCTATCAGGTCCTTCTTTGGGCCACTCTACACCCACCTCCCACCCCACTTCTTAGACATCCTCCAGAACCACGCCTGTTCAAACCAAGGGAGGCCCTCAGAAGCTCCCGAGTGGTCTCAGGTATGTGCACTGCCCGGAGACAAGCCTCTTTGCTGCTCGTCTCCCAGGCCATGACTGACAGTGCTTTGTGGGAAACACTTGAGCTTCATGGCCCATATTATCTGCTCTGGTGGACCCAACTGCTGCCTATTGGTCCTATCTTTCCTGCTCACATGTCATGATCTTACATTCCTCCATCGGTGTACCGCAACCAATCCAGGCTGACTCCTTTGACCAGAGACCCTCATCCTGCCTGGTTCTGCTGGTCCCACAGCCCATGCCCTCTCTCTGAACACATCAGCGTCAGAAATCACAAGAGCTGAAGCCTCCATTTCTAGAAACTTACCTTTGAGTAGCTGGTACCCTCGACGAGCTTGGTTGCCTACCTCAGCCACCATTATTTCTTTGGACACATCTCCAGCCACCTTCCTGCTGTCACAAGTCCCTGCCCCAGTCCAGCACCTTCCTTTGTCCTGCCATCTCTACCAGGTTCAGATGCCTTCTGCTTCGTGTCCCTCCCAGGGTTCTGCCAGCAGCCTCACCTCACTGCAGAGCCAAGACTACACACGGTGTCTCCAGATCTGTAATGGACTCAGGTCCACTCCTGTTGTCTTCCTTCCTATTATGTCCAAATAAGTGTCTGACCCTCCCTCCGAGAGCAGACCCTCCCTTGAGTTCTGGCTGAGCTTTCTTTCTCCTTCAGCATCTGCCCCTTCATACGCATATTGTATGTGTCATCATTTCAACACCCAAACATAACAATCTGCCCACCATAGTGTTCAACCTTCCCTTGGGCCAGTCCCTCCTCACCATGTCCCAGTCCTCTACTCTTTGTGATAGAGCTCCAGACTGACCTGCAATCCTCATGTCACGGTATCTCATTCTAGTTTTAACAAAAATTATGTAATATTTGATGTATTAAAAGTATACATATATAGTATATATATATTACTCTGCAGGGAAAATTATATTAAGAATGATGCTTAAGTTGGGCATGGCTGTGCATGCTTTTAATCTTAGCACAGGCAGGCTGACCTCTTGAGTGTTGAGGTTATATATATATTGGGTTCCAGACTGGCCACTACTGCATAGAGAGACTGTCTCAAAATAAAAAGTGGGGAGGGAGGTTGCTGTCTAAAAAGCAAAAATCTGAGCACCCAGAATATGAGGAAATATTTCCAAATGATATAACAAAGAGATAGCATTAAGAATATTTTTTAAAAATAGGTGGTGGTGGTACACGCCTTTTATCCCAGCACTCAGGAGGCAGAGTCAGGCGGATCTCTGAGTTTAAAGCCAGCCTGGTCTACAGAGAGAATTCCAGGATAGCCAGGATGACAGAAACTTTGTCTCAAAAAACAAAAAAAGCAAAACAAAACAAAAGAGTAATTTTTTTAAGTCTTATATTCAGCAAGGAAAACCCAATCCAATTGAAAACGAGGTTAAGGATCTATATAGACACAAAACCAAAAAGGTATACAGAGGACCCACCATCTTGTAGATGCTATCTATGGTTAGCCATTAGAGAAATGCAAATCAGAACGATGAGATACTTCCATATATACAGAGGACCAGCCATCCCATCGAGGCTGGATATAGTTAGCCATTAGAGAAATGCAAATCAGAACAATAAAATACTTCCATACCCACTGGGATGCTCAAAATCAAAAGCAGAGACTATATGCTTGGCAATTACGCAGGAAAATTGGTAGCCACCTGCATAGCTAAATGGAGTTTTTAAGTGGCTCAACTGCTTTGGAAGACAGCTGAGTATAGTGTTACCATGGGAGCCAGCAACTTTGTGCCTAGGGCAGACACCGACAGATGTATTCATAGTAGCGCCAAAGCAGAAACAACTCAAAGGCTCATCAAGTGAGGAATAAATATGTCAGTTAGCAGAAAAGAAGTGATATAGGCACTATAGCAGAGATGAACCGCAAAGGTCATACTAAGGGCAGTAAGCCAGACACAAAAGGCACTTGGCTCCATTTATATGAAATGTCTAGACAAGGTAAATCCATAGAGGCAGAAGGTGGATTAGTGATTAATTGGGGCTGGTAGGGAAAGAGGATGGGACTCAGGTGTAAGGTGACCTAAAAATAAAATCTGGGTCACAGGCATGCACAGCAGCTTCACAGGGTGTCACACTGTCTTCCTAAAGGGTCGCCGCAATTTGTGGCCCTGTCAGTAGGATACAAACATCACCCTTTGCCCCGTACCCTTTAGCAGTATTTTATATTATCAATTATCACTGGGGCTGTGAACTGCAGATTTAGGGAGAGGGAATGATGTTGGTTTCTTCTAGGAGGCCTGCTAACCACCTCACACACTTTTCTATCTGGTAGTTTGACTTTCTGTTTATAGTTCTGAGTTCAGAACAATACTAGCTATGTTCAGAAGCATCTCTACTTTATAACTTGTGTTTTAAATTTGCTTGTGGTGTCTCTTGATGTTATTTAACCCATTAATCTTTGTAGTGTTAGGGTTATTTGCAAAGAAACCCTTCCCCATCCCAATGTGTCTTGCCAAACTTTGTAAAGTTTCTCTGTGCACATACAAGTCTTTTGTACCCTTATGGTGTATAATGCTCAATACCTAGATACCTAGTTGTCTCAGAACCATCTAGTGCAGTGGCTTTCAACCTTCCTAATGCTGTGACCCTTTAATATAGTCCCTCATGTTGTGGTGACCAACCATTAAATTACTTCGTTGCTACTTTATTAACTGTAATTTTGTTACTGTTATGAATCGTAATGTAAATATCTGAAAGGGTCATTCAATGCCAAGGGGGTCACCACCCATAGGCTGAGAACCACTAGCCATCCTTTCTTTCCTAATCAAGCCCCCCCACCTTTGGAGGGTTCACATTTGACTTTTTTTTGAGACAGGATCTAACTATGTATCATTGACTGTCCTGGAACGCACTATGTAGACCAGGCTGGTCTCTGGCTCACAGAGATCCACACCTGCCTCTGCCTCTCCAGTGCTGGGATTGGATCAAAGGCATGCAGCATCATGCCCACTAGGTTTCACATTTGAATAGGATCCATTTCAGAACTTTTCACTCTGTCCCCACAGACACATACACATCTCTGCACCCATCCCACGCACCTACACAGGCTATTTTACATGCCCTATATTCAGAGTGCATACAGGTGTTTATATATTTGTGTACAGTTTTTGCTTTTTTTCTAAACTAATCTATGGTTAGTGAGTTTTTTGCTTCCTTTCTAAACACCAGAGCTTTGTGTCATCTTCTTGCCTTACCAACATAGTGGGGAAACTTACCTTGGTCCTAAACTTAATATTTTGTCATTAAAAGTTTTTTTCTGTCATTAAAAGTTTAATATTTTGTCATTAAAAGTTTCAGTAGGTGTCCATTATTGGGGTTACTTCTATTCGCTAAGGGATCTTAGTCATTAGTGGGTAGTAACTCTTTTCAAATCTGTTTCCAAACTCAGTTCTGATGAGTCACAGTGACTGACCCATCTCTCCTTTAGCCTCACCATCCCCTACATCAAGTCCTTCTCCTTGCCTCTTACCTCTCCTGTGGGAGTCAGGGACACTTGGGCTGCAGCTGTATAGCCTACGGACCCGGGTGATATCCGAGGTGCTCAGGTTCCATCGCTGGCCAATGTGGACGCTGGTGGTCCAGAGTGGTATGATGGTGGGCTGCCCACGCCAGCTGAAGGCAAACCTGGAACCCAGGGGTGGGACCTATGTCAGGATCGCAGTAGTTGGGGCTAGGAGGGAGGGGGGTTAGGGAAAGAGGGAGGGGGAGGGGGACAGGGAGAGAGGGGGAAACGGAGGATGCTCACCTCCCATAATGCATCACTGATGAGTAGTCGTAGGGTGCTAACATATTGCTACTCCGAGACTTGATGAAGTTGATTTCAAAGCCTTAAAGCACAGACACACATACCTTTGTAGGTGTATAAAAGACAGACAGGCGGTGCACAACTCTGGGAAGTCACAACCCACCTAAGTGAAGACTCGGACTACTGCACTGAGCCTTCGCTTTCTGGGCTGGTCCCTGCTTTTGGAGCATCTTTGCTACCCTACTCTACTGGACCCTGGAAGGAATCCAGACCTATACCAGGTGCTGTGGAAGCAGGGGGCGCCTTGTGGTCAGGCAACCAGGACCTCCTTCAAACCTCCTTCAAGCTCTCTCCAGCTGTCCCTCCTTCCCAATTCACTTTGCATGACACGAATCCTTGCAAACCTGAAGCACCCACAAAGCTATGGCTGCTGTGCCTTAGACACTGGTACCCTGCCTACTCCTTGAGCTAGCTTCAAAGACACACTGTCCTCTCCACTCAGGATTGTGGTACCTGAGCCCTCAGTAGCCAGACCATCTTCATCTTCCCATCTCAGACCACAAAGCTGCAGATGTGGCACCTAGCAGTCCAGTCATCTTGGTTGGCCAGAATGCCCTCTGCTCTCCTCCAGGCCAGCAAGGAAGGAAGGTTGCTGACCACTCCTGAAAGGACTTCCATTCTTACACCTTTGTTCCCAATGCCTCTCCCCAGTCCCAGCAGGCCGTGTCCACACTCTCTTCTTCCCTAAGGTCACCAGCAGCCTCCTTATCCTAATCAGAGCTTCAAAGAATGCCATATTTCTTCTCTTCAAAGAGCCTTTATAAGTAAACATAATTTTGAATAGGAATATATTCCTCTAACTCAAAAACCAAGTATCTAGCTGGGTATAGTGAAGCACATCTTTAATTCCAGCACTTGGGAGACAGAGGTAGGGGGATTTCTGAGTTTGAGGTCAGCCTAGTCTACCATGAGTTCCAGGACAGCCAAAGCTACATAGTAACACCCTGTGTCTCAAGAAAACAAAAAATATCAAGTATCTAGTATGCACAATGGCTCAATCCCCAGCACCTCTGAAATACAATACAGACATTAAAAGAGAATATACATAAATATAAAGATAAAGTGAGTTTCCTATGCCACCTGCTTCCTCTGAATTTCTACCTCTCAATCTCCACAAAAGTCAATCACTGTGATTAGTTTTAATGCTCTGTAAGAGTTTATGCCCATTTGAGGGAACCATAATTTCCCAACAGGATAGCTGAACTATTGTTGGCACTAGGGATGGAACCCCAGTTACAAACCAAACAGGTGCCGTACCACTTTGCTACATTCCTTAGTAGGTAGGTGTTTAGTTTAGTTTAGTTTTGTTTTATTTTTGAGCCAATTTGATTGTTAGAAGAGCTCTTGCGTTAATTTGGGCTGTTTTCTAACTCTAATTTATGCTTTTACCTTAATTAGTTCTACTTGTTTTTTAAAAATCATAAACAGGCACATTTAACTTATTTGTTCTCTTTGCTTTTATGGATATAAGTATTGATGCCTCTACACTTTCCTTGAGCCTACCCTTACCCTAATTAAACCATTGGTTTTAAAATAGTGTTTTGTTGATTATTTATTTAAAGGCAGAATCCATATAGCCCTGCCTGTCCTCACACTCAGAACTCTTTGCCTCGGCCTCCAGAGTGCTAGGATTGCATACATTTCCATATTTTTCCTTTATTTTTTTTTCAGAACCCCTGAAGTTCCTTTAACCTCCAGAACTAAAAGTATTTGACTGGATCCCCTAAGAAGAGTAGTCTAGTGGTTTGGCTTCTGCTTTATGCCATGATCAGGGTGTTTGCATTGACTGAAGTTTTCAAATCTAGAGTTCCTCACAACCTGTCATAAGATGAGTGCTTACAAACACCCCAGGAACACCTGGAAAGTTCATGGTCACCCCCAGCCCACCTCCCCAATCCCATCCTTCTGTCATTAGCTACTCAGTTACCTCCAAAGCACCGTCTCTGGGGCAAGTATCTCCCTTTTCACCTGACCAACCCCAGAGCAGTGGCAGACACAAAGCAAATGGTTGATGTCCTTCCTTGGGTAGCACTATAGAGACCCACAGGACCACTCTCAAATACCAGAGAGGCATGAATCCCACTTGCCTCGTGAGAAAGGGACAGGCAATGTGTGGGATGGACTCTTCCAGGGGCGGCAAGAAACTCAACTCTAGCCCTGGCCTGAGGCCTCTATCCCTCAGGGTCCCCTGGGCCCAGCCTAGCCTAGAAGCCAGCTGCCTTACCTGGGAGGATCTCATTCCAGTTGACGCGGATGTAGCGGTCCCGATCTGCCCGTGAATGCTCATGCCAAAAGCCAAGCACGTGCATGAGCTCATGGAGCACAATGCCATGGCCCTTCCGGAGACAAGGAGGTGCTAGGGACACCACCTGCATCCCTCCACTGCGTCCCACACCAGAGAAGCACCTGCAAGACCCTGAGCGTGAGCAGCTTGGCAGTGAGCTAGCTGGGTATCAGGCCAGAAAGGTCAGAGCAGAACAGGTGTTTGCTCTGCTTTAGGACCTGGGATGAACCAGGATCAGACTCCTGCCAGTCCCCATCCTGGACTCTAGTCCAAGACTTACTGCCCCACCTCCCAGGTCCCATGACTGCTTGGCCTGTGAAGAGGGTGTCACCTGGGGCTTCGTTACTACATGAGCTGACAAAAGGTGGGACCTGACATTCATGCATGATAGAGTGGGTCATTACGTGAGCAGTCCTATGTCATAAGCCTGAGTCACAGATTCCATTCACACCGTGTCCAATGAAAATAGGATGCAGTTATTACCACTATCCCTGCCTCAGAAATAAGGTAGAGGCTAAATTAGGGAACTCACCTAGACTTAAGCTGGCACATGGAATGACAGAACTAGGACCCAACATTTGCCCAGACACATACCACAAGACCTCCAGGAGATGAAGGTTTGTAGAGGAGGGTCCTGTGCCCAGTGGCCATCCCTCACCCACCTGTGGCCCAGAAGGTCCAGGTCATGAATGAACCATCCAGGATAGACTGGGATTGAACCCAAGAAAACAGGCCCAGAAATAGGCTTAATACCACTTGGGCACACTAAGGGATGATCAGGGAAGACATAAAGCCACAAAGCCACATGGCCACATGGCCACACACCAAGATCACTTACCCTGACATAGGAAGGATGGAAATGAAGTCTCTGTGGCCCTGGTAGGCAACAAACCGGATGCATGTGGAACGTTCAAACTCAGTGAAAGCCTCCATAATGACCCGGCGGCTGGGCTCATCTGGGAAAGACACACCATGGCTGACCCTCTATGGAGGTCCCAATAGCTCTTGAGGATCTCTGAAGTCTGCATGGGGGCTGAGACCAGACATTAAGCCCAAATGTTCCAAAACAGTGTTCAGAGAGGACAATATT
>LOJH01048803.1:0-13655 GCA_001685095.1 Ellobius talpinus
ACCAAGCTGCTTACCATTTTAAAAGCAGTCCTGGTCAGAAAATGATTACAGATATACAATAAGACAAATTCAGACAAAAAAGACCTCTCAATGGGTAATAGTGTTGGATAAATGTACATGGGCTTATGAGAGAGAAGTACAGAAAGTCATAAATTAAAAGAATAAGGACAGTAAAATAAATGTTAAAAAAATAATAGAGTTCAAAAATAAGCCAGGTAAAAATGAAAAATTCACAGAGAGTCTTGATAATGCATATTATTGTGTTTTCTTTGAATTTTTTGACTGCAGAGAGACATTTGATTCTGGGGGCTGCTAAGCTAAACTAACATATATTTTAAAGGTATCTTGATTTTAAAATTTGAGTCTAAGGATATGTAACTTTGGAAAAGAGATTCTGCTTTTGTTTCCACAGAAGATGAGAACCTGTGGAGTCCTTCAAGGCTAATGTGGTTTGATGGAAGGAGACTCCCCCCAAAAAAAGCCTCCTCAGTCCTGGGATGATGATTTTCATCAGGATGAACCACCACTGCTAGCTGAATCCTGAAAATACTTCAACCAACAAGCAGCAGGAATCAGTTTGGAGAAAACTATGCCCAAATTCCCAAAATAATTGTTTATAAATGTTAATTTTCACTTTAAAAGGTTTGGTTATAAATATTTAATGGTCACAGTCAATTTCTAAAAAAATATGGGGAATATGATATAGAGATGAAAATTAATACAAATTTAAGGTTGATTTTGTCACACTGTATATATATATATATTTCTGCTCTTGTTTAAGGTATTGTGTTTGTGCAGTTCATTTAAAAATGCAATATATAATTAAAATTTACAGATTAATAGATAGTCATTTATAATAGTCAAACTTGTAGTCATGTTAGTTAGGTTTTCTGGATATACAGATATAATTCAGTTAGAGAGATAATCTTCAACACTTCAAAGACCTACAGAATATGGCATTTNCACTGTATATATATATATATTTCTGCTCTTGTTTAAGGTATTGTGTTTGTGCAGTTCATTTAAAAATGCAATATATAATTAAAATTTACAGATTAATAGATAGTCATTTATAATAGTCAAACTTGTAGTCATGTTAGTTAGGTTTTCTGGATATACAGATATAATTCAGTTAGAGAGATAATCTTCAACACTTCAAAGACCTACAGAATATGGCATTTAAAAGGTTTTAAGAACTTAGACATTTCTCAACAGTGAGACGTATCTGTTTCTGGCAGCACTAAATACTTCAGAGAGGTTGATGGACATTGAAGAAACTTGTTATGGAATTTGTCTTCAACATGACAAGGTTAGCCACTTGGACAAGAAACTGCCCTTGCCCTTGCCTGGACTGCTTGATAGTATGCTGTATAAACTGGACATTCAGGACTCACAGAAAAATGACTGATAAACATTCGAAAAGAAGGTGAGACAGTCCTTCAGGGTTTCTGCCTCATGAAAGTGTCTGCCAAACATTCTGTAGGACACAGAAGAAAGTGATTGACAAACTGCCAATATAGGCAGAACTGTCTGAAATTTCCTGTTTCATGGAAAAATCTACCAGATACTATGGGCCTGTAGGCTGAAGATGGATGCCTTAATGTTAAAAAAAAGAACTTTGGGTGACTGTCCAGGTAGCCAGATGTCTCTGTCAATTCTAGAGTTTTGGAAGTTGCTTACAATGTACTTCCTGTTAATTTGGGTAATATTATGTCCTTCTGGGGTCTTTGATGGAGCTGAAGACTAGGTGGTTATAATTATAGTTTTCATTAGTTATGATAAAAGATAAATTAGATTTGAAACTTTGGAGTCACAAAGATAAAATAGATGATAGAGTGTTTTCTTTAATTTTACAGATACAAATAGACTAAATATTGCAACTGTAATTCTGATTTGATACCTGTTTTATGTAATTTTACTGTGTTAAAGTTAAAACCTTCCTTTTTAGTTAGACAGAAAAGGGGAGATGATGTGGGATTTCCCTCTGTATGCTGTTAATATATTTTATTACCATTGGTTAATAAAGAGCCATTTCAGCCTATGGCAGGGCAGAAAAAAACAGGTAAGAAATCTGAACAGAGACATAGAGGGAATAGACGAAGTCAAGGAAATGCCATGTAACTGCCAAAGGAGAAGGACATGCCAGAACTTACTCAGTAAACCACAACCTCATGGCTATACACAAAATAATAGAAATAGGTTAATTTAAGATATAACAGCTAGCTAGAAATACGCCTGATACATTGACCAAACAGTGTTGTAATTAATATAGTTTCTGAGTGATTATTTGGGTCTGGGCAGCTGGGAAATGAATGAGCAATCTCCAATTTCATGTACGTGTGTGTGTGTGATAAAAATCAGCGTTTTAGAAAGATACCTACACTCCCAGGTTCACTTACAGTATTATTTATAACAGTCAAGATATGAAAGCAAATTACCTGTGAATGAAATGAATGAATGAACAAATAAATGAATGAATAAATAGAGAAAATGTGGCACATTAGCCTCAAACAACAAAGAAATCCTGCCATTGATAACAAGAGATGAAGCTGCATGTATCTCTGATAAATGAAATGTCAGGCACAAGAAGACAAATGCTGCATGTTCACACTTAAATATGTAATCTAAAGATGCTGACCTCATAAGAACAAAGTGGTGTGGAAGAACCAGGAGCTGGGGTGAAATAGGAGAGAGAGAGAGACAAATAGCTACAATTTTATCTGCATTATTCTTCAGTAAAACCCAAACAAATTAGATGTATATATGTATGTATGTACATATGTATGCAACTCCAAAACTTGGGAGAAAAGATCAGGCTGTGGAGAAAAATTTCTGAAGTCTAATGTCTGAATCTAACATTAAGTTCTGAGATTGGATGATGTTGCCAAAATGGAGCATCAAGCATGGAGACCCTACTGTGCTAGAAAGAGGCAAAGGAGCAGAAAATTGAGAAAGAATATGCAGTGGGAAAAAGGAAAGAAAATAATTAATAAGCTATAAAGAAGGAGACATTCCAAAATGGAGAGAACAGTTGACTGTGCCAAGCATGGAGTAGGGTAAGTACTCATCACTGGTATGTCAAGCAGAAAAGTGTCAGCTTCCTTGGTAAGCCCTTCTTTTTTAAATTGCTCTGTGTCTGATGTTGAAAATGCCTGGAATTGTAATTGCCAAGAATTAGGGAAAGAGAAGAGAAATTGGTAGAGCACGGGGTTGGGGGGGACATCCAAGACCTGTTACCACTCTCTATGACTATGGTGTCGTTTTACATTTGCCCAATCCCATATATGGCCAAGAATGAACCATAATGCAGGCTGCAGCATCTAGATGATGAAGATGCATTACCGGTATTAAAGAACGACCCAGTCTGGTAGCAATACTGATAATAAGGAAAACAGTGAGCAGTGATGGAGGATACTTGAAAAATCTCTACACCTCTCTCAATGTTTCTTCTAAGCCTGCTCAAAACAAAGTGTTTTTAATTGGAATAAAGCCTTCTTGAAACATCTCAGTAAGTAAAGCAGAGGGCATAATGTTCATCCCTCGAAATGTACAGTCTAATATGTGTGTTTTTAGTTTGCTTCTTTAATTGCATATAGAGATTGGGAATTCAACATGTAATTAAGTATTCAATGTAAGGAGTTTAGAGCTTCCAAGGAAATTTGAAATCTTTGGCTTTTTCCCACTGTACAAAATTACAATTGCACTGAAGAAAAAATGAAACATTATCATTTTAATTCTGAACATGGTAGTGGAAAGGTGAGTAACCATTTCCCTATCTTATACTTAAAGAGAAATACTAATTTTTTTACTAATTAATAATTTAGAATGTGTTTGGGGATGCAACCAATTAGCTGAGAGTAATTTTCATTTTTATATTTTTTCATTAGCTTTCCGAGCTCTTTTCCATTGTTACTATAATAAAAATGTTATTGTTCTTTTGCAGTTGCTTGGTAATGAGCTTTAATTATCAATTGTCCAATTTCATAGATTTCAAAAAAAACTGTTTGTCTTGGTATTGAAAGATTAAAACCTGTGTCAGGTTCTCTGGAGACCCACAGGGCCATATTTTTAAAAGAGATTACAGAGAATTGTGCCTATGGCCTGGAGACAGTCAAGTCCCAAGGTCTTCATGATGAGTTACCAAGATGGAGATGCAAGGAAGTTGATGGTGTGATTCCAGCCTAACTCAGAAACCCTGAGAAGCAAGAAGACAGGTGAGAGAGTTCCAGGCTGACCACTCAGGAAGAGAGCTGGGGATGTAGCGTCTTCAGTAGAGCGCTGGCTTAGTGGGTATGTAGCCGTGGGTTTGATCCTCAGCACCACACAGCGCTAGGTGTTGTGACACACACCTATAATCCTACACTCCAGCGGTAAGCATATCCTTGGCTACATATGAGGGCTTGAGGCCAGCCTGGGATACATAGAATCTATCTTTGTTGAAATCCACTTTAAGTAAACAAAACAGGCAGAATTGCTTTTTTCCTTGTAAAGGTTTGGCCTTCTATTCAACTTCGGAACTGTTAAGGTGATGCCAACCTATGTTAGGAAGATAATTAATTTTACTCAACCTACCAAGGTAATTGCTGCTCTTACATAAAAGCACTCTTAAACAACAAAAATAATGTTTCACCCAATATCTGGGTGTCTCATTACCCAATCAAATGAATACATTAATATAGCCAATACTCTATTCAATGTTAAGTTTTATTCTTCAGCTTAGTGCTTAAATTCTTCTTTAAAATATGTTAATTCAACTTTTGATTTCAATATTTTATTGGTGTTATTTATTTTGGTGATTCTGCTGGGGCATTTGTATAAGTTGAACATGCACCAATAGTCACTAACCATCAGCTGGAAACTATTACAAAATGTTGTATTGTGACTTATTTAATTCAGACTTTAGGGGTACAGTCCTCTGGAGTATTTCAGAAAGACAAATGACAATAAGACACCACACAGCAAAAACAATGCATCATAAAATTTCCCTTCTAACAAATATGCACAATTTTTTCTCATGCTTCACCTACCAAGGGCAAAAGGACTGACAGAATTGTTATATTATAAATCTAACTGACAATCATTAAAAATGTAAATCCATTATTATCATTATTAAATGCTAGTTAAATACACTGGAAACCCCATTAACCATCTGCTGTGTAATTGTTAATCACTTAGCAGGCAAACTTTCACTCTGAGGGCTATCTTTAAGTAACTTAGGGAGCTCCTCTAATCACCAGGTTGATTAAAACTGTTTAAAAGCTACTTGGAAATATTTATAGAATTACATGAACAAGATAAATCCCAAGGTTCTCTATATTAGCATAAAATAAAAGTAAGCAAACCAAAAGAAAAATGGGAATAAAGGAGTGTTCACAAAATATTAACTCCAATGGATAATATGCACCTAATAAAAACCGCAAAGCTATAAAACCCCTAGAAGGAACCCCAAGTAAACCCTTAGCCACAGGGTGTGGCAATGGCTTTTTTGAGATTCACACCAGAAACATAATCCATAAAAGAAACAGTGGATAAGCTACCTTCTTAGAATTAAAACTTGTGCTCTGCAAATGACAACGTCAAGGGGGGGAGATGGAAAGTCACAAGCTGGCAAAAAAAAATGCAGAGGACACACGTGTAAAAGGCTGCTGTCTCGAGTATACAAAGCAGTTATTTAAAAAACCACCAACAAACAACACAATTAGAAATCAGTAAAAGATGTGACCAGACATGTCACCAATAAATACACAGATGAGAAACAGGGATGAAAAGATAAGCAAAATAAACCCTCTGCTGTCTGGGAGATGCAATTAAAACAAGGGACACATAAACACCTAGTAAAATGACCCAGATCTGCAATGCTAATGAGCATGCAGGACAGCAGAAATTCTCATTCATTCCTCACGGAGACTGAAAATGATTCAGGTCTTTCTCCTGGCCTCTGTAGCATTCCATACACTTGGTGCACAGACATGCGCGCTGACAAAATGCCCATACACATATAAATAAATAAAAATTTAAAAATATAGAAAAACTAAAAGTTAAAAACACTTAAAAGCCAGGTGTATCGTTGGTACATATGCCTATAATCCTGGCACTTGGGAGACTGAGGCAAAAGATGATAAATTTGAGGGAAGCCTTAAATTTCTAAGAAGACTATGATATAGAGTGAGACCTAGTTATCAAAAAATTTTAAGAATTCTATATTCATTGTAGAAGGGATAGCTTCAGAAAGAATAATCTGTGAAAAAAATTTAATGTGAAAGTCTGACTTTCTTTGCTTCTTATTCAAACCTTACTCCAAAACAACTAAGCTCTCAATTCCATGAAGTCGCCCTCCCACTCTACTGCCAAAAGACTGTGAGGAGAAATTGCTTTCTGCTGCAATGACTGAGCAGTAGGGAAAGGAACGTCGTTGACTGCAGAGCACACACAAAGCCTCCTGCATGTCTAGACAAAAATCCAATGCCATGTGTCTTCAGAGGTAGCCCCAGAGACTTGCCTCCCACAGCATGCTCTTCCACAGATTCCCATGCTCACACCAGCAGGGAAGGGACTGGTAGGTCCTGAACCAGAAACGAAATCCTTCAGCATAGAAGTCACTGCCAACTCACAGCCCAAAACCAAAAGTGACACTGAAGTTGAACTCTCTTGTTTCTTAGAGGGGAATCACGGAAATGGGCGCGTTCTAGACATTTCTAGATAGTGGCTTTAGTGTGTTCGCTCCTAACATTCCCCACTCTGAACTTTCTACCTAGAATCTGATTTCTGTAAAATTGGCACAAGCCCTATCATTCTCACATTTGGGTCCCTTCATGGTGCACATGAGCAACTTAGGTCAAGGGGTCGGTCTCTGCTCTGGGCCCCTCCAGATGCTAGGAAGGATTTCTTTGATCTTTTGTATGATTTCTTTTTTTCTAACATGATTGTGATTCTGCCACCCTGGTTTAAATGCTTTTCTCCTCAACTTCAGTTTCGTCTATCAGATTCCTACTGAGCATCTCAATGTGTAAGTTCATCTCACACCAACATTTCCTAAACTGAGCTTGTGATCAGGCAAAGTTCCACTTTATCACATCTCAATTCACAGAAACACTTTTTCTAGTTGCTGTACCTAATGCTGTGGGGTCATCCTAGGCACCATCATACTCAACATCCAATATTATGAAATTTATTCAGCAATACCTTCAGCATATACCCACAGATAACATAAATCTATGGAGTCACAATTATGGTTTTAAAGTGCTTCATCCACTTTAAGGGAAGGATGTGGTTTGTATGACCACATGATGTAAATACTTGTACAATCTTACTTATACCTTCCGTTCATCCACAAGCCTCTTCCCAAGGCATCTTTGTTATTGATATGCTAATCATCCCAGCTCATGATCAAGTAGCTAAGCCATTTTGGCACTGCCCATGAGTCTTCATTTACTCTTACCTTGGGTAGGTTTTTCTCTCCAGGCAAAGCGAATCTCTTAGTACAATGTCAAAGAACACCCTGGGAAGAAACTCTCCTTCCTCAGCTGCCTTTAAGCAACACCCAGAATGGGGCTAGAATGCGACAAGCATCAATGTTGAGAACCACAAACATCCAAGACAACCGCCCCATCCAAGAACTCAGCTTATTTTTTCCTAGTGATTGGGTTATAGAAAACTTTCCCATGAGACCTAGGTATACATGAAGAGATGTGTGTTAGTGCAGCTATGGAACTGTGGTGGTGATATGGTACTCTGCGTGTCTAACTGTGAAACTTACCTGTGCCCTCTATACATGTGCAAGGTCAGTACCAAAGGTCCAGCTACGTTGTCATAAGGAACTAACGAGGGACACAGTTTGGTGATTTTGAGAGCGCCTAGCTTAGGATAAGCAGTTTGAGCCTGTGGCATAGTGTCGTATGTTAGGTTTATAACAGAACATGGAATCTGGCTTTCAAGTGAAATCCTGTCCTTCTGGAGATGGTGTGTGCTTCCTCCAGAAACCTGTGAGATGACCCTGGAACTCTCCTACCCAGGCCTTGGCAGGGCCATGGACACGGAACCCTTTTCTTCTACAAATACCCTCTAACACTAAAGTCTGCCTAGGTGGGAAGACAACTTATTTCACCACTTATATGAACTACATGGTACCTTCTTGCTCTAAGGCCACCCACGGGTAGCCCTCTTTCGTATCACCTGCTAGGATTTGGATGAGTATCTAGAAAGATCTGATGATTAGAGAAGTACATAACAATTTGTATCGTTTGCCTTATATGTGAATGTTAGCTTTCAAGCTAACTTTTTTCTTCTCTCATGTATTATGATGATTTTGTCTATATTGTTCCAATGATTGGTACCACTTTCTATTCTGGGGTAACTGTTTTATAGACATCCCATTTCTACTAGAAAATGCGAGTTCTTCATAGTACATCCCAACCTTATAAATTGATGTATTTAGCAAGAATGAATTGTTGTGTGTCAGATTAAATTTAAAAGTATATAGGCTTTCTCCCAACTCTTTGTCATACATTGTCTTCCTTGTCACAGCCCAGAGGAAATGTCAGTGAAATTAAAAAGTGTCTGTGTGCTCCATCCCTGCTTAGATCCTCCTTTACCTTGATTATTACTTCTCACCAAAAATAAGCTGTTGGCACAAAACAGCAGTGACAGTGAGCTATTAAGATATTGTCATTAGCTTTTCCTGTACTTCCTACCTGCTGGGAGCATCACAACCAACAAGCCAAACATCAATCAAGATCCAGTGCGGAGGAGCTTCTAGAGTTACCTGCTCCTTTTGGGAAATTCCTACCATGAGCTGTCTCTCAAAGTTGTATTTTTGTTGTTCTATACTGTAGATTAGTTTCCAGCTCCTGTATTCACTCCTTTGGTACTAAAATAGAATCTCTTAAGGTTATCACCATGAGATCATTTATTTTTGTATCTCCTACAATACCTGGCATTGGACCGAAATTCTTTTGATGCTATATATTTGAAACATAGGAAACACAATACTATTGTGTAGAAACTGAATAGTGTTGAGGCTGAGTGAGAGGGTAGGAGGTATCACATTATGCAGAAAGACAGACATACAACTCTGCAGTAATTCAACACTCAAGAAGCAACAAAACCTAGAAAAGGAACATAGACTTTAGAGCTGAAATTGATTAGAATGTCATCTACCATCCAGTAGACTTCTAACTTTCACCATATTATTTAAGCTTTCTGCTTTTTAGCCATATCTTTCATTGAAAATATTATCTGTCTTGAATCCTTGAAACAAGACATACATGAAGTAACCTATAGAAGACCTACTAAATAAGCACAGTGTGACACTAGCATCATTTACTATATGTGCTTGGCAATATCAGACCTGATTAATAAAACTTGATGTGTGCAAGCTTGCAAGAAGATAAACATAGAAATCTAAATACTTCTCATAATTACTACTCAACAGAAACCCCAGCCACCAGGAAAAGAGAATCTCAGCTGAAAAACCACCTCTATAAGATCACCCAACGTGCATGACTATGGAGCATTTTTTATTGCTGATTTGATGTAGGCAGTGTTATACCTGAGTTAGAGGCTCTGTGGTTTATAGGAATAGTAGCTGAGCAAACCAGAGAAAGCAAGGTAGTAAGCAGTGTTCCTCCATGATTCCTGCTTCAGTTCCTGTCTTGAATTCCTGCCCTGACTCCCTTCAGTGATGAATCTTAAGATGAATTTGAACTCTTTTTCTTACCAAATTGGCTCTGCTTTGTGTTTTGACCCTGCAACAGAAAGTAAACTAAAACAATACTATTTTTCAGAAATAACCAAAAGAGATGATATCAGCAATCAATTACACAAAAGACAAGATGTGCCACCATGAATTCAGCACAATGTGAATGTGTCTTTGTGAACATGGGGAAATCTCAGGTGTGTGTGCCATAAGATATATCAAAAGAATCAATCTTACCCAGAGAAGTTCACAAAATAATGAAGCCAGCGAATGTGTATTTTCACTTTTGTAGGGGTGATTTTTAAGAATCCTTATAGCTTGTTTAAAATTTTTAATGGAAGAAATAATCATCAAAGAGAAAATTTGATCACATGGTCACAGAATAGGCTAGGGGTGAGTGCTCATTCCAATTAGTAATATCAAAGCAGTTTTTAAGACTATACCCACACAGGTATTTTCAAGTTCCTCAAGCAAAGTAGGAGAACATATGAGACACATTGAAGACATGCCATTCTTCAGGGTCTCCTCATTCACCATTTTTTTTCTTCTGCTTCTACCTACTGGTTCTCAGACTCAGGCCCTTCTGATCATGGAAACTGGGGGGACATGCTGAAGAAAACTGGTATAGCCAGGTTAGTGATAGTAAACTTTTACACTTTAAGGGGTCTACTCATATAGTGTCATGATCTCATCTGCCCTAGCCCACCTCTCTTCTACCCCAAATCTAATCTCCCCTCCAAGCTATAAATTCCAGAAAAGAGTTCATAAAAATCCCTGGAGTTATCAACAGTATCATAATATACCCAGTGTTGAGGAGGATATACCCACAGAAATATGGATTTAAGGGAAGAAATATTTTTTCCTGGATACTTCAAGAAAGAAGATCAGAGAGAGCAACAGACAAAACCATATGAAGAAATAAATGACACAACAAATTAAAAAACATTGGCATAAGCCATGACATGCAAAAAGAAGAATCGTGACATTTCTGTGAATATAAGACTTTGAAGCCTATCAGACAGAACACGCTTCTCTGAACAAACAATAAACATACTCCCTCACCATCATGAAATACACATCAATAGCTGGTGTTCCCTCCATCTCAACCTTTCTAAAGACTTCCCTCAACTGCAGTTAAGGGGTCACAAGAGTCAAGATGGACCCTTTAGTTTGATAGATCCAATATTTCACTGACCGAAACTTATTGCTGTAGATATATTCGCTCTCTCCTCATCCATACTCATGAAGAATGAACCAAATTATAAATTATATGCAACTCAAGCCTCCAGGCCAAATCCAGCAACATTTACTGGAAGAAATGTTAAAATTGTTCAGTGCAAATGTTTTACATTAACAAGTGTTTCAGCAGCCATAGTAGATGAAAATACTGGGTGTTTACTACAAGGAGATACAATTAAGAGGATTCAATTAGTAAAGCCAATTTGAAAATCGACAAACAGGGATTGGGGTGATGGTTTGGCATATTGCTTTTGCCGAGGACTCAAGTTCAGTTCCCAGTACCCATGTCATGTCTGGTGGCTCACAACTGCCTATAACTCAACTCCAAGGGATCTAATGACCTCTTTGGGACTCTGTAAATAGATGCATACAAGCACACACACAATTAAAAATAAAATAAATGTATCAAGTTCAAATAAAACATTTCATAAAATATTTCAATTAATACATGAAACTATGCCATTTATAAATATTAATGGCTCTATGAAATAGTTTTGTTTGTACACTTGATACAATGCTTAAATTAAATATGCCTATATTCTCAAACACAAGTCATTTACTCATGATAAAATTCCTTTTAAATGTTCAGTTCAGCTACTATTGTCTGTAGTCACCATGTTATACAATGGCACACTGGCACTTCTTATTAAAAAATTCTTTCTTTCTTTCTTTCTTTCTTCCTTCCTTTATTTATTTATTTATTTTACAGCCCTTCAGTAATTCCTTACCCTCCTCTCCTGTCCTCTCAGTCCCTTCCCCCACCTCTTTTGTCCCCTCCGAAATCCACTCCTCATGGCTTCTGTTTTGGAAAGGGCAGATCTCCCATGAGTATCAACAAAACATGGAACATCAAGTTGCAGTAAGACTAAGCACCTCCCAGGTATTAAGGTTGGGCAAGGAGACTCAATACAGGTAGAAGGATCCCAAAAACCACTGAAAGAGTGAGAGACAGCCCTTGCTCCCACTGTTAGGAGTCTCACAAGAAGACTAAGCTACACAACTGTAACATATATGCAGAGGCCTAGGTCAGTCCTATGCAGGCTCCCTGGTTGTCGGTTCAGTCTCTGTGAGCCCCTATGAGACCAGGTTAGCTGATTCTGTGGGTTTTATTGTGGTGTCCTTGACTTCTCTGGCTCCTACAATCCTTGCTACCCATCTTCTGCAAGATTCCCCAAACTCCGCCTAATGCTTGGCTGCGGGTCTGCGTTGGTTTCCTTCACACTAGCCCTTCCTGATTTGACTTAATTGTAATTAAGTCCTCTTTGATCAGCCCTTGCCCCCATCCTATCCCACTAGTTTCTTCAACCTTTTCTTTCTTTTTTCTTTTCTTTCTTTGTGTATTGTGTGAGGGGTTCTGGTTTTGGTTTTGATTTTTCAAGAGAGGGTTTCTCTGTGTATCCTTGGCTGTCCTGGAACTCACTCTGTAGACCAGCCTGACCTCAAACTCACAGAGATCCTCCTGCCTCTGCCTCCTTAGTGCTGGGATTAAAGGCACCACCTGGCTACTCCTTAATTTCTATGGGAATCAATGTTAATAACACTCTTTACATGGAATGATGAGATACTTGACTATTCTTTGCCTAGATTGTTTCTTTTAACATAGTGATTTCCTGTCCCATCAGTATTATCACAAATTACAGGGTTTCATTTGTCCTTATGCCTAAGTAGTGTTCCATTATATGTGTGTATGTATGTCATTTGTTCATCTATAGCCTGTATTGTCCAGACAGCACAATATCTTGGCCTTTGGGAATAATGCTACAGTCAACATAGGAAAGCCCACATCACCTCAACATGCTAATATTATTTTTTTGGATCTATATCTTGTAGTGAACTTGCTAGATCATATGATAATTCTATGTCTCAACTTTTGAGGGAGCATCTAACTGTTTCCCACAACCATTTTTAAATTCCCCTTCCTTTCAACAATGTACAAAAGGATTCTCTCATAGAAACCTCTCATTGAGGATCCAGGTCTTGTTCTCAGCACCCATACTGCAGCTCAAAACACATGCTAACTCACTCCGACTCCAGGAGATACAACACCCCCTTCTGGCCACTGTGGGCACCAGGCATGCCTCTCACCTTCACTGGCAATAATTAGGATACTGGGGCACAGGGATTTTAGGCAGTTTTGCCAAGGTAAATGGCAAAGTCACGAGCTGAATACAGGCAGGCTGCAGAGCCTCCCTCCCCTGCCCTCCTGCATGCTCATTAAACTGTGTCAGAAAGGCAAGGCTAGCCATAGTAACAGGCTCTCAATAAAATCATGTGTTTCACCTAAAACATATTCTTCTTATTTAAATGTTAAATGAGTTGTGAGATGTTCAAAAATATCTATAAAGCCCAGACCATCTCACTTATTAATAACTTAGTGGCTTGCAAATAAAACAGTCTGTTGAGCCAAATAAACAAAAAAAATATAGCTGGTCAGTTTGAAATGTAAACAAAGAAATAATTATTTAGGCTCTGTATCGTCTGATGCTGTATTTGGTCTTTAGCAAGTGAAGTGTAATGTAAGAATAGAGTAAGTACATCAGCTACTCTGGTAAGAAACCATAAAAAAACTTCAACTTTGACATTTATTTTTTCTAATTGTTTTTATTGAGCTATATATTTTTCTCCCCTTCCTTTCTACTCTCTCCCATGATCCCAATTTACTCAGGAAATCTTGTCTTTTTCAACTTCCCATGTAGATTAGATCAATGTATGTCTCTCTTAG